>CM053265.1:39460695-39488195 GCA_028583415.1 Protea cynaroides
AAACATTTGTTCTTCATTTTGGTTGTATATAAATTTGTTTCTCATTTAATAGATGAGTTATTCTCTTTCAGTTTAGTCTCAAACAACACAGATGCTTATGGTGTGTTATTATTACATCTTTTAAATTTTTATCCTATCTCAGTTCACGATCTTTTGTGGAAGTATACGGTTTTACAGATAAAGCCTGAGTTGCTCTGATACCAAGTTGTCACACCCCAATTCTACACCATTTAGAACAGTGTGATGAACCGCTAATAAACCAACAGTTCAACCAGGATCTCTGATAGGCGGTATCCATTAAAAATTAAACCATGCACATCCACAACCATAATCGGAATAAATACACAATAGTGGAAGTCTTACAGTAAATGAACTGAGCATTCTAGTTGTAATAATCATAACTAAAATATCAAGTTATTGTTGTATCAACTGAGACATAAATAAATAAAATACCAATTACATCCCTTTATAAATTTAAATCCTAATAGAATACGCATGAGTTGCACTCGCATGAGGGGTCATGCGCATCCTCTAAGTCTTCAGCTTCTATTTTAGCAACACGCGCATACACCGGAGCATTCATATAATCTACCACTGTAGTACCTGCATCATCAACTAAAAATATTCGATGTC
Organism: Protea cynaroides; assembly: GCA_028583415.1. Lineage (NCBI taxonomy): Eukaryota > Viridiplantae > Streptophyta > Magnoliopsida > Proteales > Proteaceae > Protea > Protea cynaroides. The sequence continues at coordinate 39,461,329 of CM053265.1, forward strand.
GAGAGGGTGAGCACACATCATGGCTCAGTGAGCAAACAAAACAATGCAACAAACATATGCATGCATTCAATTCATATCTTTGGTCTGGTAAATAAGTTTGCAATGTGCTATTGAAAAATAGGTGGCCAAAGATCACGTTTATTGACGCCACACCTCTATACACGAGTGTGTGAAGCCGCCCAAAGATAACGTTTATTGCCGACTCACATGCACCCAATCATGGACAATGTACACACAAAGGTCACATTTATTGCTGTACCCGTTGTCCATACCAACACGTAAGCCCCTGCTGGCGAGGGCTCGCAAACTGGGCTTGCAACTAACCAATCCTAAGGCCAATCAGTGTATCCAAGGCCTCACCCCAGCATCCCTCAATACGTCCATAGAGATAGGGCTAAGGCCCCCCGACAGAGTCAGAGACTACACGGTCCGACACCCCCTCCCCTCATACCCTACGACATAATAGTTCCGCTAAGGTAATGGTGATAAGATGATGTTAGTGGACAAGACTTGAGTTAGAGATAGAGCTAGAGTACTGAGGCCCTGCCTATGACACCTCCCCCTGATACTCGCTCGCATCAAGAACACCAACCACACACTTACATCCACTTGCCTATTCCTATCATCATCATCACATTATAAACAATAATTTAAATATGCATGAACTGTAATAATAGAAATATTGGATGACATGTTGAATGCACATAACAAGCATACACGCATAGAATCAATCATGACATTGGACTCAAGAATAAAACAGTTTATTATTAACCGATTAGTTTAGGTCTTGTTCCCTCATCTTTACTTGATCATAGGTCCTCTTTCAAGCTTCATGAATCAACTATATATCAATGTTATATCAATAGAAGACCTAACCAAGTCGATGAAATTTAATTAGAATTAATTCAAACTTTTAAAAGAATGCTGTTAATTAGGGGTCGATGCTAGGGTCGGAGGTTCCATCGACCCTGGGTGCGACCACCCCCAGTCTGGACTTCCCGAACATTGGGGGTCGATTATCAGGGTCTGGTAGGGTCGATTAACCATCGACCCCCCGTGTGACCCCCTGTGGGTTTAGTAAATTTTTCCTCCTACAGTCCATTCTTCATGTTTGGGGTCCTATGGCTTACTTCTACAATCCATTCCACACATGTTCTATGGCCTAGAACCGTAGTTCACTCACCTATATGGCTTTCATGATTTCTTCCATGGTTTTCCCATGAAAACCTAACCATGGGTGGATGATTTGGGTTTCTCCTAGATCATTCCCTCTTCTCTATCTATTTTAAGGTCCATAGAATTACATGGAGATAGTATCCATACCTGAGAATTAGGCTTGTTTCTCTGAAGCCTTCTCTTTGATCTTCTTCTCCACTTTTCCGTTTCTTCTCTTTCTCTTCTCCTTCTCTTCTATTTCTCTCAATCCAATTAGGTTTCTAAAAGGGGTGAAAGAGGCTTAGGGACGTCCTATTTATAGAGTAGAAACTCTAAAATTTAGCCCCATCGAGATTAGGAAAGAATCCTATTGAAATTTGGAAAGTTTTCAAATCACGATTTCAATTGGCAGACTGGGGGTCGATGAGGGGGTCAGAGATCCCGTCGACCCCTAGTTCTTAAAATGTCTGACCCTCGGTATAAAACTCAGGGTCCGACTTTTATACTGGGGGGTCTGACCCTACCTTGCTGGGTATGTGACCCTCCCCCTATTTTTAATGTTTTTGGGTCAGTTTAATACCTAGGATCGTCATCTCCTTTACACACTTGATCCATTTGGTTCGACCATGATGGGTAGATCTGGTTTAAGGTGGTAAGACCGGGTTAGTTCGATACGGGTCTTACAGTCCCGATGGTAAATAGAAATCAGAATCACCGCTCAAGGTATCTGACAAACACAATCAGAGCACTTGACTAAGTGTCCCGACGGTAGATAGAAATCAGAATCACCCCTCAAGGTATCTGACAAACACAATTGGAACACTTGACTAAGTGTCCTGACGGTAAATAGAAATTAGAATCACCCCCTCAAGGTATCTGACAAACAAAATTGGAACACTTGACTAAGTACTCAGACTGTAAATAGAAATCAGAATCACCCCTAAAGTTATCTGACAAACACAATCGGAGAACTTAACTAAGTGTCTCAATGGCAATGAAATGGGATCACCTACCAAGGTTCCCCAAGGAAGTGATTTCTGTAGACCATAAAATTCAGATAACCAAGTCTAGTTAGGGCATACGCTCATGACAGCACAATCACAAAGATTTAAGGCACTTCAAGACTTAAAAATCTGATATTGATGAACTTTAAAATCATTGTTAATTAGTCAAGAACCCAGTTAAAATTATCATCTAGAAAATAAACTGAACCATCCGCAAAAAGGTATTGATAAAATAGTCATATTTCGTTTCAAACAGTTTAGGTTCCCAAAACCCATGATAGAATAGCCAAATATGGATGGGTCCATGGTAGATCTGACTAAGGACCCGAGTTCCTGGCAATCTCTTCAGTAGATGCTACTGTGGTTGTTAGGGTGGGGGCTGGACGATCTCGATAATACCACGCATATGCAATGCTCCGAACAAAATCTTTGGTTAATTCCTTAGGAGGGGAGACATCTGTAATATCACCGACCACACTTGGCAACCTGTTCAACTGACGATACAAGAGGGATGGTACATAGAATGATGAGTGAGTCAGATCCATAATTTGTACACATGAATTTCCTCGAGTTCTCAACACTGGACATGGGGTTGATATCCACTTGCTCTGCCATGTGATATCGTCGACCTTTAAGGTTCTCAATTGCTTAGGCCAGTTATATTCCTTGTAAAATCTGATTTCTTGGCTCTTTTCATATAATGGACGGGCCGAAGTACCAAAACCTCTAATGGCGCCAACATACTTAGTTTCTCAGTCAACCAGATGTGTAAAGGGAGCCGTTGAGAGTATCTGTATGAAGACGACCACCCTTCTTGGCCCAGCTATCTAAACCTTTTAATGTCTCGGCCAGGGTTGTTGGTATGATATCAAAACCTTTTTGGAGATGTTTAATGACAACAATGATGATTGGAGAGTAAAGGCATTCATGCATGTTCAACAAGTACCTTGCGATCATACAGAAATAAAAGGCCTTCCTTCGATACTCACGACCCAAACGTGAGCAAGTCTGTTGGTGGGCATACTTGGTAACCATGGCTGAGATAGCGATTTTGCCAAGCTTGATGATTGGTAGAGCCTCCTTCTTGGCCCAACCAAAATATTCCTGGATCTCATGGTCGAAAGTCTCTTGCAATGGAGAGCAAAAGATCCCTTCTCACGCAGGAAAGATAAGACAATCGCAAGACTCTTCGTATGTAGGGCATATCTCTATGTTCCCAAATCTGAACACGTGCATTGTAGGATCCTAGAACCGGAAAGACGCCCCCAAAAGACCATGACAGATTTTAACATGTCGAAGTTGGTAAAGGGCTTTTAAATCAAGACTGGCCAAAGCTCCTTTGTCATTCTGGGACATATCTCAAGCCCACTCTTGCAATTGCTTGTCCATTTCTGCACAAGTAAACAAATGATTAGCGTTCGACCAAACCAAAAGCAAACTTAAAGAGACACAACCTCCACATTAAGGTTAAGGAATACTAATGGGTCATGTCGACCATACTGAGGGTATCCAAAAAAAATCCATGTACACCTCCACAAGATGGACATGGTATGTCGAAACGGACATGACTCTGTCTGGTCCTAAACCATCTAGATTCGTAAACAAGCATGATGCTGGAGGCCCAAGTGGACTGATAAGAAATTGCCCATATGGGTCTGCCATTGGCGAGAATAGAGGCTTATCATGTAGAATGGTGGATTCACTTAGGAATCACCATTTATGGCTTAAAATAAGGGCTATTGAAATCTTTGGACGCCACCGAAGTGATGAGTGACAGATAGAGATTTCAGCTAGATTATAAACTCAATACTCACATAAAAGAGTGACATGTTCACAAGAAGCAATATCACAAAAGCCAATAAAATGATGTGAAATGAAGGGCTTTATGATGGAGACTCTTGGAAAACCGTCAGATTGATAGACTGGAGAAAGAGTCTATGCCAAAAAAGAAAGTCCTCTTCCGACAATGATCAAGTGATGAAACCAGCCTTTACTGAGGGGGTAGGCCTGAATGAATGTTAAGGCCAACCACACTGTAAGGCTCCAAGATGATCTATCATCAATCCAACCAATATATATATATATTTATTTTTTTTTTTTTTTTTTAATGTGGAGGTTATACAAAGTACTTTTTCAGCTGGTCAAGGTTGGTCAGATATTGTAACTCATCCCCATCTATATCTGTGAGACGAACATTCTTCCTTAGCAAGATCTCCTTCACTACAAAAGGTCCACTCCAATTGGGACGGAACTTTCCCCTGGGGTCATGTACTGGAGCTCTCTGCTCTTTGAGCACCAAATGTCTGATTTCCAAATGGCGAAGATGAACATTCTTATTGAAAGTTGTAGCAATTCTCTGTTAATATTTCTTCATATTATCTATAGCTTTGATTCGCTTTTCATCTATCAGGTTCAACTCTTCTTATTTGGTCCAAAGCCACTCAGTTTCTTGGAGTTGACATTCCACTAAGACCCTCAAGGATGGTACCACTATCTCAACTAAAAGCTCAACCTCCAAGCCATACACAATGAATAAGGCGTTGCCTCAGAGGTCCGATAAGCCCACAAAGCAAAAGGCAACCTGTCAGCCCAATCAGCAGTTGTCTCTGCCACTTTTTGACGGATGGTCTTTTTTTTTTTATTGCCACAACGGCCCCATTTGTTTGTGGACGTTAGGGAGAAGACCTATGCCTCGCAATGTGAAGCCTATCGCACAACTCTTGCACTTTACCCCGAAAATGTTGCCCCTGATCAGAAATCAATTCATAAGGTGTCCCATGTCGGCATGATGTGTTCTTACATAAATTTGGCGACCTTGGCTGCCGTGAGCTTGGTGTAAGATTGAGCTTCGACCCATTTGGTGAAGTAGTCTATTGCCACTAAAATAAACCTGTGCCCATTTGATGCTTTCGGGGAGATCTTGCCTACTACATCAATGCCCCAAGTGGAGAATGGACAAGGAGAACTGAGTGTGTGCAACTCAGACGGAGGGACATGTATCAAATTGGCATAAATCTGGCACTTATGGCATTTCTTTATGAATTCCACGCAGTCTACCTCCATTTTGATCCAATAGTATCCTAGGCGAAGGATTTTTTTGGCAAGCATCTGAGCATTCATGTGGGGTCCACAAATCATTTCATGGATCTGTTCTATGATATTCTGTGCTTGCTTTTCGTCCACACAGAGTAGCTGCACACCATCATACGACCTCTTGTACAAAATGTTTTCATGCAAAATAAAGTGAGTGGCGTACTGCCTAAGGAATTTTTTCTCCCTTGAAGAAGCTTCGGGAGAATATTTCCTTTCTCTGATAAAATCTACTATTGGAGCAAACCAAGGCCTCCCATCTATCGTTAAGGCATTCACCTCCTCCAAGTATGCTTGTTGCGTTCTTTGCTCTATTACCAAGGGTTGCATTCTCTCATTACCCTCAAAGTTGATCATTGCAGCCAATGTTTCCAGTTCATCGGCGTATCTATTATAATCCTTTCGAGAAAACTCAAATCTAATTTCTATGAATTGTTGTGCCAAGCTCACAGCATACTGCCGGTATGGTTTCAATTTTTCATCCATTGTCTTCCATTCTTCGCTAATCTGATAGATCACCACAGAAGAATCTCCATACACCTTCTTCTTCTGAATTCCAATGGCCAAAGTTGTCATTAATCCCATGATGCAAGCTTCATATTCAGCCATATTATTGGTGCATTCAAAGTCGAGCCAGAATGAAATGGGCACGAACATCCCATCAGGACTAATGAATAAGACACCAGCTCAACATCCTCTATGGTTTGCAGCGCCATCAAAGAACATTACCCAGGAATCCACCTCCCCTTCTTGGGCTTGGACAATCAGCACCTCTTCGTTTGGGAATACATCTTCCAGATTTTTCAAATCATCCACCGGGTGGGTAGACAAATGCTCGGCGATGACACTTCCTTTGATAGCCTTCTGGGTGGCATAGATGATCTCAAATTCAGACAAAAGTAGTAATCATCTTGCCAGCCTTCCCGTTAATGCTGGCTTCTCAAACAAGTACTTTTTGCGATCCATCCGTAAAATTAGGATGATCTGATAAGAGAGCATATAATGCCTCAACCTCTTTGTAACCCAAATTAAAGCTGCACAGGTTTTTACCAAAGGTGTATAGTTTGTTTCATAACCTGTGAACTTTTTACTCAAATAATATATCACCCGCTCTGTCCGACCATCTGAATCGTGCTGTACAATCATTGATCCCATAGAGTTTTCTAGAACTGATAAATAAAGCAATAGTAGTCTCCCTGGTTCTGGAGGAACCAAAATTGGTGGATTTGCCAATCATGCCTTGATTCGATCGAAGGCTAACTGGCATTGTGGATTCCAAGTTTTAGGCTGATCTTTCCTTAACAACTTGAAGATTGGCTCGCAGGTGGCCGTCAAATGCACTATGAATCAACTGATGTATTGGATTCTTCCCAGAAATCCTCTAATCTCCTTCTCAGTTTGGGGTGGAGGCATTTCCGTGATGGCCTTAATTTTGGATGGGTCGATCTCTATCCCCCTTTGACTGACGATGAACCCTAGCATTTTTCTAGCAGTAACTCCAAATGCACACTTTTGTGGGTTCAACCTCAGATTGTTCTGCTTCATTCTTTTAAAAAATACCCTCAAGGATTGGAAATGATTCTCTCTACTGATCGATTTCACTATCATATCATCAACATAAACTTCAACCTCTTTATGAATCAGGTCATGGAGGACCGTGGTGACCATCCTTTGGTACGTGGCGCCAGCATTCTTCAAACCGAAAGGCATCATCGTATAACAGTGGTTCCCCAATCGATTATGAAAGAAGTTTTCTCCTTATCCTCAAGTGCCATATTAATTTTGTTGTACCCTGAGAAACCATCCATAAAAGATAAAAGGGTGTGTCTGGCAGTATTGTCCACCAATATATCGATTTTGAGCAAAGGAAATCATCATTAGGACTTGCCTTATTCAGACCTCTGTAATCCACACACACACGAAGCCTACCATCATTTTTGGCACAATGACCACATTGGCTAAACATTCAGGGTAATTGCAAACCTCAAGAAATCCTACACTCAGCTGCTTCTCTATATCTTCTTTATCTTTCAATGTCAACTCGGGTCTGAGGCGTCTCAACCACTGTTTTGTAGGCTTCATACCAGGGGAAAGTGGAATTCTATGTTGTACCACTTCAGGGTCAATACCTGGCATGTCTTCGTATGACCAAGCAAGAACATCATGGAATTCTTTTAATAAATCAGACAACTGGGCAGTCTCGTGATCATTTAGAGTTATGCCAACTTTTATTTCACGAGGCTGTTCAGTTATCCCTAAATTGATCATCTTAAAGTCTTCACAGACATATTGGGCCTTTTGTTCCTTTAAAGCTTTAAGAGATTGCAAAAATTCAGGCGAGGGTTCGTCACAAAGATCATTATCAGAATTAGAATTAAAAAGGGAAAGGGAAGTGGAAGAAGCAATATACTCGGAAGAAGTCATTTCGTTAATATCATCCAAAAGAAGTACAGCAGATGAGGTCTTAGCTGGGACAACAGACTCAACATCAATTACAGACTTCATACTTGCTATAGACCTCATAGACTCAGACCCAGACATGGCTAACCCATCAACTTCCTGGCGCAGCAGGTTAGGACACATAAACTTATCTAGATAACTCCAGTTAGGGAGGACTCCAATAGTAGGGGTAATGAATTGCTGTGGGGTTAGAACTCCATTCAGATTGCCACTGGTGAGGGTCATCACGCTGTCCTAGAAAAGGTTGCTGAGGTTTGTAATTTCTTCTTCAGACACTGGCTCTTCCATCTGACCTTTCTTCCAAGCACTCTCAATTTCTGCCCAATCAAGTGTACAGTCAAAGAAAATTTCAAACCCTGGGAGGCACTTCTGAGTAATCTCATCAAACCATGGCCTTGGAAATCAACAAAAGGGGAAGTCTTCTCCTTCCTTAACAAAATATCCACTGAGGGTCCAAAAGTACAAAACTGGTTCTCGATTAAGGCTGCCCCACTTCAAATAATCATAGGCCATAACCGAATCCAGCTATTGGTTCTTCTGCCAATATGTTATCACCTCTGGAAATTGCACTCTCTTCACTTCTTGACTGCCCTTTCTGTTGGGTGACCTTGTTGCCTTTGAGAACCGATCACTGTTCTTGTATTTCTTCCTTTCTGCCCAGATGAAAGAGCTCTCTACCTTTCGCCTTTTTTGTTCGATGAGCTTCAGGTCTTCATCATTAGGAACATATCCCACACCAAACCCATGCTCATTGATGGCAGCAGATAATGCATTGACAACCCCTTGTTGGTTTCTTCCCAAACCCATTCTAGGAAAGTAAGACATCTTAAGGAATTGCTTGAGGAAGAATGGAAGCTTTACTGATGATTCGTGATCCATTGTAGCATTGATGGTACTGATTTGAAAGCCACTCATTCGAGCATCAAGGGTTGGACCGCTGCCGTCACTAGTTTTTGACTCAGTGGGAGCCAACATGTTGATAGCCCCTGGGTCAGCCACCACGGTAACTGTTACACCCTTGTGCAAAAATTTGATCTTTTGATGTAGAGAGGAGACAAGTACTTTAGTTGCATGTATCCATGGCCTTCCCAACAACATATTGAATGAGGCAGGGATATCAACCACTTGGAATTCAATCTTAAAGACAGCTGGCCCAACAGTGACGCCGATAGTAAGAACGCCTAAGACATCTCACCTAGTGTTATGATAAGATCTTACACCATGCTTCGGAGGTGTCAAATCCGACTATGAGAAACCCAAATGATTGAAAATATGAAGGGGAAAGATGTTCAGAGCAGATCCATTGTCAATCAGGACCAAAGGGATTTTGTTGTCCCAGCAATCAACTGTGATGTACAAGGCTTTGTTGTGACTTTTGCCCTCTGGTGGTAGGTCCAGATCCCCAAATGTTAGCGAGTTCACCGCCTGAGACCTGGTAATTAAAGAGACCAGATGGTTAGTGTCAGTAGTGATTGGGACATGGATGCTAGCCAGTGATTTCAAAACGGCTTCCCTGTGAACTGGCGATGCCATTAGGAGACCCAAAATGGAAATATTGGCCTAGGTCTTTTGAAACTGTTTCAAGACTACATTCTCGGTCTCTGGTTGTTTGCCACCCTGTCCTTGTTCTTTCTGCCTTGCTTGTTGTGCCAAAATTTCTGCCCCCAGTGCTGTTGGTGTATATGGCTTACCAGATCTAGTTTCTGCCACTGACTCCTCCCTCTCAGGGTTGTAGATTTCAAATTCTTCTTCATTCACACCTAATTGTGAAATATCTTGCTCCTCGTCAAACATGTAAATGATTATGGGCTTTGTTTTTTCTACTCTCATTACATTCTCCCTTGGAGATTGTAGGGCATAGCTTTCATGATCATCTATCCCTGCACCTGCTATTGCTTCCTCTGAATACCTTGGAACGAAAATCTCATATTTCTCTTTTGCAACAGCCACCTCACTTCCTGAATATTGAGGGATCAAAGATTCGTACTCATCTTTACATTCCTCCACCTTTGCCGCAGCTATCTCATTCTCTAAAAGATCGGGAACGAAGAACTCATATTCCTCTTCTTCTGCAACTACCACTGAATACCCTGGGACAAAAATATCATACTCCTCTTCTGCAATGGCCACATCATTTCTTGAATATTGAGGGATCAAAGTTTCGTACTCATCTTTACATTCCTCCTCCTTTGCTGCAACTATCTCATTCTCTGAAAGACCGGGAATGAAGATCTCATATTCCTCTTCTTCTACAACTACCACTGAATACCCTGTGATGAAAATCTCATATTCCTCTTCATACTCTTCATCTTATCTGATCATGTTGACATAATAGTCACTCTCCTAATCGAAACTTTGTGGTCGTCCTCTGGGAAGATGATCATGACCATTCAATGGGATAATGAGGCTCGTTGGATTAAAGTGACTTCTATCAATTTCAATGGCCCCGACTATATGGTGAGGCAATGGGTTGGTTTCCACAGAGGGGCGCTTTGTCCTGACCTCAAATTTCCCAGCATCTAGTAGGTCTTGGATGGCATGCCTCAGACGAGGGCAGTTTTCTACATCATGTCCAGCCTGATTGTGGTATTTATAGAATAGTGCTGGATTAAACCATCTCGGCTTGTTTTCCAGCAAGGATTTTGCTTCGAGAGGTGCCAACAATCCCACTTTACACAAACTCTCAAAAGTCGACGACCTCGACATACCAAGGTCAGTGAATTGTCTTGGTTGTTTTTGAGGGTATTGCGGAGCAAAGTTTTCTTCTCTTGTGATCACAAATGGGGCTTGGGTTGCTACTGCAAAAACACTTAGAAATAGGGGTAGGATTGGGATTTAACAGTCTTGGGGAATAGGGCTTCTTGTTGTTACTACTGCCAGCTTCAAATGTACCCTTCTCTTTCTTGCTAAGGAGCTCTTCCCCATGAGCAATAATGTCTTCCACCTATTGCACTGCAGCAATGAGAACCTCAAAGGTAAGGATGCCCGGACTAAAAATATAATTCTTGTACATCTTGTTGAGCCCCTTCATCATCATGGCCACCTTTTCTCTCTCTGGGGGACGGTCCCACATTTGTGCAGCCAATGCTCTAAACCTTGTAAGATAGGCAGTAAAGCTCTCATCTGGCTTCTGAACCAAAGTTTCCAATTTCCTTCGAGTGGTCTCAATCTTAGTATTGTAGGAATACTTCTCGATGAAAGCATTATGAATATCTGCCCATGACCGGATTTGGCTAGGCCTTAGGTTCATTAGCCAGCGAAGGGCACTTCCCATTAGGGAATGTTGGAAGGCTTGACCTAATTGCTCATCAGTAAAATTCTTGCCCCCTTTTAACAATCCAGTAAATAACCTTAGATGGGTTCGGGGATCCCCAATCCCGTCAACCTTCTCATCTTGTGAATTAAACTTGTCCAAAAGTCGAGATTTTGGGAAGAAAAGGAGGCCTTCTGTGTCTACCATCTGATTCTCGAACCCCTTTATACCTTTCAAATATTGCTCCAGGAGCTCTATTTTGCTCTGTAGTTCCTGAGTCTCTACAGTGGTCTGTACTACTGCTAGAGGTGGACGCTGCAGGACTTCTCCTCCCCCATTATACGCACCATGAGCTGGTGGAGGAACATGTGTAGGATTGGGGGAGGAGTCTGCATCCTGCTGCTCTGATCTGGCTGTTCAATTGGCAAAGGCGGTAGTAGACGAGTCTATATGAAATTTGTCAGATTGATCATCAAATCTTCCATTTTGGCTATTCGAGCATTCATGGCCTCTAAGGAATACTAACTATTGTCTGGATTCATGGTCTTAGAACTTGCCACTGCTCGGGAAGGTGTAGGGACTGATGGAGGATAGACAACCCTAAAAAGTCTCCTAGAACAGGGGTTTATAACCCAGGGCGGTCCGGCTCTTGAAGATATGGTGACTTAGACGACTTGACTGTAACCGGAAAATCAATGAGTTAGAAGAATGAGAAATTGGATTGGGATTTGGAAGAGACAAACAGGCCAATTTATAGGAGACTCGACCAAACAAAGGTTAGTTCACTTGGAGTATGAGTCAAATCAAATATATTTTGGTTGGATTTTCCGAATCAAATGGCATTGTATCCTTGGATAATGGAGAGCATGCACCTTTAACAAATTACACCTTTGTCCCAGAATCCAAAGATACAAAACTAGTTCGATTTTGAAAATTCGAACAAAATATGCTGATTTGAAAGATAATACAAGCGATCAGCAAGCATAAGGTCACCAAGAAGGGACAAAACTATGGACAGTTCTTCTATCACATAATCAGTTCATGATAAATTACTTGGTTTGCTCTCGAGGTTGATACTCCAAACATAGAAGGTACGACATACGGGTGACGAAAATATATCGAGTGATCAACATAGTTTCGCATACCCACATGTTGTGCCATCTATGAAAGTTTATCGACAAGGAGAACGAATCATGTTTCGGTTATCACAAATTGGATGTGACAGGCGACATAGGTCTATAGCATTATCCATTCTTGTACCCCAAGATGATGTCAGTGTAGAGACCTAAGTGTAGGTTCTATGTCAAATGATGCATGATAGGTGGTTATAGGACAGGTAGGCTACCTTGACAGGATGCAAAATATACCTATCACCCGTATAAACAGAATGAGTTGTAGGTACAGGCATCATTTTATATACCAGAAGGTACAAGATCAAGATTGTGGCTTCGTCAGAGGGCTGGCCAAAATATTCATAATGGGTCCGTTCCAAATAACCACGAGGTTTGGTTGATCTCATCCTCACAAATGCAATGCAAGATTCAAAAATGGAAATTAACAAACAAGTATTTACAACCACCTAACATCCAAGTATTTACATCAAACCAAAACAGTTATTTATAACATGTTATATACAAGTGTCTACAACAAACTAAACCACAGGTATTTACAAGAAGTTAAGACACAAGAATTTACATCTAAACAACATACAAGTATTTACAACATGCTACGAGTATTTATAGGAAATACGAAATGTAATCATTTAAGCTCAAATACATGTATTTACAAGAAATTTAAATACAATAATTTGCATAAAGTAAACCTACAAAATACATCGACATAAAAATATAAGTGTGTAAGGAAGGGAAAGGATAAGATTTGGAGTCTGACATGATCTCCCCAGTGGAGTCTCCACTGTGAGGACAATGGATTTTCATGATCCTTCACGAAATCAAAATAGGCTCTCGCCTTATCACATTGTCCATCCACGCCAATGGATGGTGTAAAATATGGAGTCTCCTAGATAAGGTCTAGGACCTATAAATGGTCTCTCACTTGGAGAGACACTATGACTCATGCTCAAAGGATTGGCTTCTAGTCTTACTAGTGAAGGGTAAGTGTCATGTTACGAGTTGGGAAGGTGTTAGGCACCCAACTCGCCCGGTCAATGGACCGGTCTCCTTCTGTCTTATCCTTTCCTACTTTCTTGAAAACTTATGTATGTTCAGGTCGTTCAATTTAGCCTAACTAGGCAAATGGGGAACCCTAGACCAAGTTTCTAAGTTGTTCTAACTTAGAGTGCCACCACATAGATTTGAAAAATAAAATACAAGTCAACAGACAATAAATGGATCAATGAACAAATGAATGGATAAATAAAAATGAAATAATCATGAATAAACAAATAATGAATTAAAAGAAGGAATAACATAGAAAATACAACAGATAATGGATGGTCGAGCTCGAAATCAAGCTGCCTACGTATCCCTGTGCGGCGGGAATCAGGCCAAACGTAGTTCGTGCGGGGTTGTGGTTGTGTGTGAGGTGGTCCCTTGACAAAGGAAGCACGTTGACTATGCGCGAAGGGTGAACTACTCAGAGTTCTCTCAACTTCCCGCTGCCTATGTATCTCCTTAGAGAATCAGGTCAAACGTATTTCCCAATAGTTAACGGGTTGTTGGACCCCACATGGCATTACTTAAGAGGTGCTCGGACCTCACCTCCCTGCACTTTGCAAGGGTGAACTAACATCTTGGAAACGACTGGTCCGCAGACCAACTCCCAAACATGGGAGGCAAAATGCCCTCAACCTATAGACAAAATTGGATAATGGCTTGGTTGGAGATTAAACATGATCCCAACCATCGCTTGAAAACATGCAAACATGACACCTTTTTTTGTATTTTTTTCCTTTTCTCTCTGTTTTTTGATATTTTTCTTTGAGAGGAAGGAAAACAATTATTTGACGAACCCTAATGGTTGAGCGGGCCCATGGCCTAGGGCGGGGCCCACCTTAATCGGCATGGAATTTTGAAATCCCAACAAGAATGGACTGATTGGAGTTACCTTAAAGTTTCATACCACTAGGGGAGGGGACTCTCACAATAAGCTATTACAAACATGAAGCGAGAGATACATCACTTGAGGGTGGGGATACATGCAATGACTAAGTATGGATGTGACTAACTAAGCCTGTGATCATATCAAATTAAACACATGGGGAATTCAGCCAAGCATATGATCGAAGCAAGCAATTAAACCAAACCAAGTACTTTAAACCAAGCTAAGTACTTTAAAACCAAACCAAGTACATTGGTTAAACCTAGTGTATGGGCTGAATTAAGTTTAAGCCTATGGTATAAATCAATCAAACCAGGCCCACAACAATTACACCAAGCCCGTTATGGAGCTGAACCAAATCAACCAACCACAAAGAGAACCAATCCCATTAAAGTTGGTCCATGTCAAAGCATTAAATATAGATCAACACAATATATGAATCATGGATAAAATTAAGTACTCTAACAAATCTGTCCAAGTATATAACATGATCAGCCACTGAAATTGAAGTCTAAACAGCTTTCGAGGCACTCTCAGAGTAATAGGGTTCCATTAATTTAACATTGGAGTGATCGGTTCAGGAATAAGGAAAACAAAAATGTCAAAACATAGATGAAATTGTTATAATAATGAGAGGGAAATGATGACACAATGCAAAGCCACATGAAAAAAAGATATTCAGATTTATAAATGCAATAGTGGACTAATGCATATAAATTGAATGAATCAGTAAGCAAGTACAGAACAAATGACAAAACCAAACTATTCATCTTGCCAAACCAAACCCCCTGAAATTTCTCTATAGCCCAAAACCTCACTACTTTATTCTGTTTTTAACCTGTCCCAATGAAAATCCATTGGAGAACTAACATATAAGAATAATAAAATAAAAAAAAAACAAAAACAGCAGGTCCCAATTGAATCCCACCTACTTAGAGCAACAAACCTTTCAATTGAACCGAATCCAAGCCAAACAACCCAAACTAGAGGAACAACCCAAATAAGACACCTAGTCTAACGAAATCAATAGCACATAGGGGATCGAAGAAAAAGAAAACAGAAAAGAAACAAGATTACAAGTGTATGGGGGAGGTTCAACATGCAGGTGAAAATGAAAGGTAAACCACAGATAAGAGAGAGGAACTCACCTGGTCAGGGATTAATGGAGTCTGCTGCTGAGTCAATAGATTCAATCAATCGGATTTTCGAGTTTCAGCCATTCTTCTTCCTCCTTACCACAGCCATGAATCCCTACCTCTCTCTCCTTGTTCTCACCTTCACGGTTGATGTTTTCTTTTTGTTCTCCATATTTTTCTCACTCTCCCAGCCGTCTCTCTCTCAAACCCATATTTCTGCAACCACCGAATCCCATCAACTTCCTATTTTTTCTGCTCTCAACCTTATCTCTCCCACAGGTCTATCTCCCTTAGCCGTCCCATTTTTCCCCAGCTTATTCCACTCTCTCTCTCTCTCTCTCTCTCTCTCAGTCCATTTCTCTCACAGCCCCATCTCTCTCACCGCTTTCTCCCATTACGGCTTGCTGCCTCCCTAACTCTCTCTTCAACCCCTTTCATGAATCCCTCATTTGAGTGTCGACCTCCTCCTTTTGTTTCTTGGGTTAGGCTGGGTTTTAACAAACCCACTAAATGACCTATATGCCCCTGACCATTAATCTAATGCCTATTGACACAAATTAAACCTATAAAAAAATAACATAAAACCTAAAATCCATTTAACATAATTAAAGCCCAACTAAGAAAAACAATCACAAACCAAAACCCACTAACATAAAACCTAAGCCCAACACTCTCAACATTTTTTCCTTTTTGTATTTTTTTATTTTTTTCTTTCTGTTTTAATGATTTTCATTTTCTTATTATTTTTCCTAATAACTTAAAATGCAAGAAATTGTAACATGACCAAAATTGGCAAAAATGCCCTTGATAAGAAATAGGCCAAAATGGGGGTCTTTCAAGAACAGAGTATTGTTGGACCAGGGTTTGTTAAAGAGACTTGTTGAGTGGTCAACATCATCAAGAAAAGAGTCTGAATAGCTCAGAACCATCAGAAGAAATATGCAGATAATCGACGCAGAGATCTCGAATTTACCATAGGTGATAAGGTATTTCTGAAAATATCTCCTATGCATGGTTTGAAAAGGTTCAGACAGAAGGGAAAGTTGTGTCCTAGATATATTGGACCTTATGAAGTTCCAAATAGATGTGGAAGGGTAGCATATCAGTTAGCACTACCACCATCAATGTCTAGTGTACATGATGTATTCCCTGCCTCACAATTGAAGAAGTACGTTAGAGATCCAACATACGTGTTAACAACGGATCCATTGGATTTGACTGAAGATTTGTCGTTCTAAGTAGTACCTTTTGAGATCACTAGTCGGAAGGTGCAACGTCTTTGCAACCGCGACATCTATTATGTGAAGGTTATTTGGAGAAGCCAAAATGTATAAGAAATTACATGGGAAGAAGAGAACGCTATGTGGAAGCAATATCCTCACTTATTCGATTCGGAAGGTATGTGCAAATTTTGACGATGAAATTTATATAAGAGGGGGGCAGTTGTAAGACCTGCACTCCACTAACCCGATTTAACTGTGTCATGCTAGGTCTTTCCATCATTCTTGGACCAACTGGACAGAGCGTGTAAAGATAGATCACAAACCAGGTATGGGAATCGAGTTAAAAACACTGAAAACCTATCTATGGTCGAATACTTGGGTAGGAATGGTCAACCATAAGGAAGGAAACAAAAATCTCAAGTCCAGAACCCTACGGTCGATGATTTTGACCCTACGATCGACGGGTTCTGTGAGCATAGCCATCGACCGTGAGACCCAGATCAGACTCTATGTTTTAAAAAATTTCATAAATTAAAGGATTGCATTCCTAATTGAAAGAGGAATCTATATGGAGGGTTTTTCTCTATATAGAGGACGTCCCTCAACCCTTTTTCATTCTTTTAGAACAATAGTAAACTCTAGAGAAATAGAAGGGAATATAAGGAAGAGAAGGAGAAAAAAAAAATCTAAGGAAAGGAATTTACTGAGAAGTGATTGGCTCTCTATTACAGGAAAAGGTATAAACCTAATCTCTATATATTTAAACTCTAAGGAATAAGACTTATATGGAAGATCGAAAATATCAACATATTATGATCCATGTAATTTCCTTGAGAAAATCCCAAGGAGAACCTTGAGGAATGAGTTTGATGGTTAGGGTCGATAAGAAACTTCTAATGATGGCCATAGGATTACCTTAGAATAAACCCCATTGAAGATTAGAAGAACTAACCCAGGAAGAACTCGAATTGCATGTAGTCTATGACCAGAAATCTAAATGTCGTACCTACGGTCGACCATAACATGACCAGCATGACCAGAGGATCGACCATAGGCATGAAGATTTCAGAAACCATATGGTCGCAGCTACAATCACACCATATGCGACCACAGGGCATCGATTGTAGGTAGTAAGGTCAATACAGTATGAGACCATAGGACCAATCAAAACCGATCAATGCTCTGTTTTGATTTTTGACTACTGTAACATGTTACATATGAACCCTAACTTAAATTCATATAACTTTTATGTTGTTAAATTGATTGAATGAGAATTGCAAGGCTTGGAAGGAGATCGAGTATTGCTAACAGGTGAGGAAACAAGACCTAAACTAATTGGATAATAACAAACTATTTATTTTTATTGAGTCTAATTCCATGATTGATTCTATACGTGTATGCTTATAATGTGCATCTCAGATATCATCCAATATTCTGGCTATTACTGTTATGCTTATTTAATTCTGTTTATTTATAACATGATCATGATGATGCTTTGAATAGGCATGTGAATGTATGTGTGTGGTGGGGGTATTGGATGCGAGTAGAGCATTAGGGGGAGGACGTGGCATGGTGGTCTTTGACCTCGCCACCAGACTCTAGCTCTATCTCTACTCAAGTCTTGCCCACTAACATCATCGTATCGCCATTACCTTAGTAGAACTATTACGTCGTAGGGCATCAGGGGAGGTGGTCTCGGACCGTGTGGTCTTGACTCTACTGGGGGGCCTTAGCTCTATCTCTATGGACCTATTGAGGGATGCTGGGGTGAGGCCTTGGATACACTGTATGGCATTAGGATTGGTTAGTTACAAGCCCAGTTTGCAAGCCCTCGTCAATAGGGGCTTACGTGTTGGTATGGGTAGGCCATCAGGGTATTGGTGATATTTGATTCGGACACTTTAGCTCTATCTTTATTCCATGGTGGGTGCATGTGGGACGGCAATAGTGTTTAATCCAGTGGACGGATTCACACACTCGTGTATAGAGGTGCGGCGGCCACCAAACCTTTCTATAACACATTACAATCTTAAAAACCGGACCAAAGATATGAATTGAATGCATGCATATATTTGTTGCATTGTTTTGTTTGCTCACTGAGACGTGATGTATGCTCACCCTTTCGACATTGAATATTTTAGTTGATGATGCAGGTCCTATTGTTAAGGAATTTATGAATACGTCGACATATGGACACGTTGCCGCCATGGACGTAGAAGCTCTTGAAGATACGCATGATTCATCATCCGAGTGCAACCATTGTATTTTTATTAGTTTAGTTATAATTAATTAATGGAACATGTAATGGATTATTTATTTTCATGTCTTTTGCTTTGGAGATAATTGGATTAAATACTTATTTATCAATGATAGACTCTTAGTTCATTATCTGTAACACTTCCGCTTATTTGTTCATTACCTCTGATTATTACTGTGGAATGTGTATGTGGTTTGATATGGTAGGTATGACGTATATGAGATCCTGGTTGAACCGTTGTTTTGTTGGTGGTTCATCACACGAATCTGGTTAGACCATAATTGGGGTGTGACATCAGTTCATTCAACCCCCTAGGTATTTCAGCCTAGATGGATGCCAGAGGTTTGCACTTCTATCAGGTCACTTCTATAGGTGTTTTATGATAGGTTTAAGTCATTGTTTAGGATAAAATCTTATTCCCATAAGTTATATGCATGTATGATTTATGACCGTGAATGTTGTCTTTGCAAACATACATACTTACACACTTGGGAGCACATTCTAACCATACCATTCTTTCTAACATATTAATTATATCATTCATGAAGTGTGGGATGGCCAAAATAGTCCAAATAGTTAATTGGAATTAAAAATACCTACAATACACCTCTCTGTAGGTCATGCGGTCGACGAAAGTAGAGCCGATCGATCAACTCAATTTAGTCGACCACCTAGTACTAGAGAGCTCAAACTGAATCCAATTCAATCCGTTCTCCAAGACATGGAGTCGAGGGCTATCTTAGAGGGATCATAAGGGTCTATACTATATTAGTGGCCACTTTCCACTCATAATTCAATGTTATAATTTATTATAAAGTCCTACTTCGAATAGTTATATGAAGTTATTCTTCATAGGCACTATTGAAATGTTCTACCTATTCTCCATTAATGGTATTGTAAAAACTTATTCCAACATGATTAGAGGTTGGGTTTTACCTCATGAGATTATCAGGGTTCATTCTCGGTAATGTGAAAATGGTTTTCAGGATTACCTTGATGCTTATGCTAAAGCTGTTGTAGTGAGAAGCTTGAGGGAGGACCTTCAATGGTTGTTCTTCCTCTTCTTCTTCCTTTAACCTTAATCCAATTCACTCTCTCTCTCCCAAAACATGTCAAAGGTTCTAATGTTCTCAATTAGGGTTCATAGATAGTTTATATTAGACAGTTTATACAAGAGTTAGAGTTACACTGAAACTCTTCTTTTGAGAGTACTATTTCTAGAATAAGTGTGATAAAAGTGTCTTGGAAATTGTCAATTGACACTCTAACACATTCAAAAATAGGTCCCAAATGATTTAGGATGATCATGGATGGTTAAGTACTAGTTGAAACCAAGCTCAAACAAGTTAGACTCGATCTGGCCCCATTCTTGGCACGGGGGGTCGATCGAACAAGGGTGGTCGATTATTCCAATTTTGTCAACCTTCTTGGTCGACTGGCTATCCCGAATTGGTTCATGATGGCCAGCTCTTTCTTGGTTTGATTGATTCTTCCCACACAGAGTTTTTATACTAAGAAAAAGACAGTTTTAACACTTACGTAGAGTTCTATACGCTTCATTGATGATACGGATTCTAGGCTAGTGTCAGCATGAGAACTATTATGTGAGAAAAATTCAAATTCGTTTGTATTTTTGGGTGCGAGTTTAATAGTCTTGGTCCCTACTAACCGCAACTCATCCCAAGTCCAAATGCTTTGGCACTTGAGGAGGTGATAATTCCACTAGTCGACTCGCTCACCTACTTACACTATGTCAGGCATGGAGAGCATCACAGCTAAGTTCATACCATCCTTTATTGAACCCATGCCAATACATAACCCTAGATTGGCTAGAGGTACAGTTATACTGGTATTAATTTTCATCTATCCATGTCTACCTAATTAATTATATTACTGGACCGTAACGTCGTCAAGCTTTCGACCCCATCTGATCCCCACTTAGGACATCATGACTTGGCTAAGTTATAAATGGTCAATGCAAAGTAGCGTTGGTAAGAAGTGGTGCAAGCTTCCCATTCCACCTACATCATCTTTACCAACTTAACCAAACATCATGAATCAACCAAGACCAGTCACTTTCGTAGAGAGGTTGCGAGTGTCTCATTTCACTCATTTTTAGTCCCTATAGGCACTGCTGATCTCACTCACAACAATGCATATGCATGATCACACAGAGTGGTATATTGGATGGCAAGTTATCACACAACAACAGGTTATCAATCTGGCAACAGCAAACAACATAATTAATAGATAAAACACATGCATCCAAAGTTTAGTTTCCTTGTCAGAAGCTAGCAAAGTAGACTACTGCAGTCTCGATCGAGTAGCTTCCTATTTGAGTGTTCTTTGTATCTCTATTAATATCATATACACATTATTAGTTAATTTCTCATCTAACAAGGTTAGTTCCAACATTTCTTTAACTTAAGCTTATTATTCTTGTATTTACTGTGTTACTAACTTGTCTATTATTCATGCCCACGGTTTATTGTCTGTTTAACATAGCATAGCATTAAGTATTAGTTACTAATTCCATTCTAGAAGTCTCTCTAAATTATGACAGGCATGCCTCCCATATGAGGTGGGTGGTGCATGGATTAGTATTCCACCAAATAGTCTATTGGCTAGGTCCTTGGTCTTAGGGTTGCCCAACAATGTCCATGGTTCAATTCCATCTTATGAGCAACTACTGTCCAAGTAAAACTGGTGGTGTAGGAACAAACATCTCGTTTGGCCATCCATTCTTACAATTTATTTGACTTAATACTATGAATGACTTCTTGTTATGAATGTATGGGGATTTTGACCTCAAACAAATTCCATACGCAACATAAGGTCTGTTAGACAAGTCCTAACCTAATGTCCAAATGTTGCAAGTGATAAGAATAGTAGCCATTAAATTTGTAAATCTATATCGTTACATTAAACTCGAAATAACAGAGAAAACATATTAATAAATAAGATAATAGGATTCCATGCCCATATGTATGTCAAATTAAGTCATAGCAAGCCACTGGCTGAGTTTGGCTAAGATCCGATGCAAAAATACATGCGGCTGGAGGTCGGGGCTGCATGTTACGGCTTGTAGGCCATGTGGCTGGTGTCCCCGGTGGCATGCCGTAATGTTGTTGGTTGGCTGTGATTTTTCTCTAGGGTATTGCCCAGAATTAAGCCAATGTGTTTATGGCATTTAGGCTCATGTTTTCTTGTCTACAACAGGGTTTGGGTATCGTTTATATTCAACTAATAGCCAAGATATTAGATCTGGCATAGAAATTTCTGGATCCGATTCCAAATCCTTTGAATCCTCCTTGGTTCATGGTCTTTGGTCTTCTTGGTCACCCAGAGAGCGCTTGGGTATTTACTTTACCCATTCAATTTGTTATCATCTCTCTTTTGCACTCTATGCATTACTGTTCATTATCCGATCTTGTGAACAATTGCTCGTATGGTGTGAGGCTTCACCATTAATGGGGAATGGTATTTCTTCCATTATTTCAGTCATGAACTGTTGATTCAATCATGAAAACACCATTTCTACTTACATAACCAACCATTATTACAAATATTATTCATTGACACCATTCATGAGTATTTTCCATTGTTATTATTCTTAACCAACTTAATCAAAATGAAAGGATATTTGGTGTTTTACCCTCTTTACTCAGACATGGTTACGATATTTCCACTATAACCATTAACATGAGAGGTACCACATTACTCAACCATTAGTCGGATCTTTACTGTAAATCTCATTTAACGATTATATCCAATAAAGGAATACTTACAATGTTGGTCTCTTGCTCTCCAGCAAGCAAATCGTTGTTCTAGAGGTGGGTTCCTTTCTTCTTCCTTTCTCCTTTCTCTCTCTCTTTTCTTCTTCTTCATCTCTTCCATTTCTCTATGATTTTCCTTCTCTTTCTTTTTCTTTTTGGTCTTCTTTCTCTTCTCCTCAGATTTTTGCGTTAGAGTTTATTTCCCCCAATCCCTTGGTTTGGTATGATTTGGTAGAGTGAATCCACTCTAATGCAATAACCAATAGTATGGAACATCAGAATGGAATGGTAAAGATATCCTTCCTTCCCTTTCCATTCTCAGCTCAAACATGGTCAGCATACCTTGAATAAGGTCATGCATAGTCAGCATTCCATGTAAGGAGAGGATAAAATTCAAATCGGTGGGTCCCAAGATCAAATAGTCACTAACCAAATTTGTGCCTAGAGGTGCAGCTGGTGCCCAGCCGCATTACATTTTCCAGTCAGACCTCTATTTTTTTGTCAACTAGCTTAGGTGCGTACCTGCCAGGTGTGACGGTGTCAGGTTGGTTGTAAGACCCGCACGCCACGAACCCGGCCTAACATTATATTTTATGTCGGGACCTGTCTACATATCATGATCGAGCCAAGTGGACCAAGTGTGTGAAGAAAAACCAAGACCCAATATAAAAATTTACTAAAAAATAGTCAAAATGAGGGTAGGGTCGCGGGTTTTAACAGGCAGGTCCGACCCCCCCATCGACCCGTGACCAGGGGTCGCAGGGGTCTATGAATTGTCCAACCCCCCATCGACCCCCGGTAATCGGGAAAAACAGCACGAACCAAAAATTAAGAAACCTTCCTAATTTCAATTAGAACCTTTCCTAAACTCAATGGGACTTATTTTGGGAATTTTTACTCTATAAATAGGATGTCCCTAAGCCTCTTTCACTCCTTTTACAACCCTAATTGGATTGAGAGGAAGAGAAGAGAAGTAAGGGAAGGAGAAGAGAAAGAAAATTGAAGAAGAAGACCAAGGAGGAGGAAATTCAGAGGAAACTCTGAATCTCAGCAAACCTAAGGTATGAATACATTACCCATGATTTATTTAAGACCTTGGAATGGTTTATGAAGAGGGTATGACTTAGAAGAAACCCAAATCATCCATCCATGGCAAGGTTTCAATGGAAATCATGGAGGAGATCATTGAAACCATGTAGGTGAATAAAGAATAGTTTTAAACCATAGAACATGTATGGAATGGACTATTGAAGCAAGCCATAGGACCCCAAACATGAATGAAAGGACGAAATTTGATATTTTTGACTCAAACCATGGGGGGTCGCACCTAGGGTCGATGGAACCTCCGACCCTAGCATCGACCCCCAGCATTCGGGAAGCCCAGGAAAGGGGTGGTCGCACCCAGGGTCGATGGAACATCCGACCCTAGGCATCAACCCCCAGTTAACAGCAAGCTGTAAAAATTAGAATAAATTATAATTAAATTCTATCGACTTTGTTTAGTCTTCTAGCAATATAATATTGATAGAAAAGTGATTCTTAAGGCTTGTAAGAGGATCTATTAGCAAGCTAAGGTGAGGAAACAGAACTTTAAACTAATTGGTTAATAACAAATTGTTTTCTCTTTTCTTTAGTCCAATGCTATGCTTGATTCTATGCGAATATGCTTGTAATGTGCATACAACATGTCATCCAATATTTTTATTATTTGCTCATGCATAATTACTTTATTGTTTACAACATGATGATGATGATGATGATAGGAATAGGCATGTGAATGTATATGTGTGGTTGGTGTACTTGATGCGAGCGAGTATCAGAGAGGGTGTCATAGGCTGGGCCTCAGCTCTCTAGCTCTATCACTAACTCAAGTCTTGTGCATTAGCATCGTCGTATCGCCATTACTTTAGCAGAACTATTACATCGTAGGGCATCAGGGGAGGTGGTCTCGGTCCTTGTAGTCTCTGACTCTACCGGGGGGCTTTAGCTCTATCTCTATGGAAGTTCTAAGGGATGCTGGGGTGAGGCCTTGGATACACTGTTTGGCATTAGGATTGGTTAGTTGCGAGCCCAGTTTTTTGCCCTCGCCAACAGGGGCTTACGTGTTGGTAAGGCACTATACAGAAATAAACGTTGACCTTTGTTGTACAATATTCATGAATTGGGTGCTTGTGAGTCGACGATAAACGTTACCTTCGGGCGGCGTCGCACACTTGTGTATAGAGGTGGGGTCAATAAACGTTAACCTTTGACTACCAAAACCTTTCTATTGCATATTGCAAACTTTAAACCAGACCAAAGATATGAATTGATTGCATGCATATGTTTGTTGCATTGTTTTGTTCACTCACTGAGCTCAAGTTGGAGAGCTGACCCTCGCGCATGCAATTCTTTTTAGTTTCTGATGTTGGAGGTACTATGATTGAAGATTATGTCGACACGCCAACATATGAACATGTGGCGGCTATGGTGAGCAAGCTGTGGATGACGAACATGGTTCGTTAAGCGAGCGTTTCAGCGATGGATACGTTTAGTGTTTAGTTTTGGTTTTTGGATATTGTAATATGTATTAAATTATGTTTTGGTTACTAGGAAATAAATAGAATATTAATTATTTATCATGATTAGACCTCAGTTCATTATCTATAAGACTTTCGCTATTTATTTTATTACCTCTGATTAATGTGGAATGTGTCTTGGTTTATCATATGTGGGATAGCCTATTGTGAGATCCTGGTTGAACCGTTGGTTTATTGAAGGTTCATCACACTGTTCCAAATGGTGCAGAATTGGGGTGTGACAACTTGGTACAGAGCTCTCGTAGGCCTTACCCATTAAACCTGAATACTTCCACTAGAGTCCATGAACTGAGTTAGGATAAATTAAAAACTTTAATACAAACACACAATAAGCACCTGTGTTGGATGAGACAGAACCTAAACAAGACAATAATGTACATATAAAAGGTGGAACCATATATATATACACACAGAAAGAGAAGACCAAAAATTATCCTAATAAACAAACAATATAGGGTATTATCTATAAGTTGGGCAGTTATCCAAGTATACATGGATATAGTACAGTAGCAACAAGGGAGCTTCTGTAAAGCAGAAAATTGGAATACCGAGTTGGTACTCACAAGATGTGAAACTCGATGTAGGACAGAGGAAGGAGAAAATGGCTTGTAATGCCTAATTCCCTGCAAAGGTAAAGGGAAAGATCTCGGGCCGAATTCAACAGAGATAGGAGAATAACGGCCCTACATTAAGAATAAGAGTAACTACAAGAAGATAAAGCTATACCCCTGAGTGACATGGAGACTCTGAGTGAAATCCACTACACGCTGATCCATTACCCGCTGAGCATTAAGATGAGGTTACAACTTGACCCCACCACTATCTGGGTCGAGAACGGGTAATGAAAACTCATCTGAGTTGGTAATCATATTAGAGCAAATAAGAGGAAGTGAACAACCAGGCCACTCCAGCCAACCACCTGGACTACCAATTACCTTGGTCACGGTTGTAATAAACTTGGCCCAATAAAATACAAGAGCAACCACAAATGAGATCGACTATGCAAGTTGCTATCCAAATTGCCAATGCGACATCAACACCTCTGGGTCAAACCAAGTATGGTACCAATTGGTAGCATCACTGTACCCCAACACATGTAGCTATGACACAGTGCCCACCATACAGCAAGTCCCAATAATGCATACCCCAGTGTAGAAGTTTGGTGCAAAACAAGCAGTATATCAAGGTGGTTAACCTTATCAGCCACCGATGTACAGGATAGTTGCAATGATCTGACCAAGGATTGAGGAATATTTTCTGAAGACGACGAAGCCTTAAACGTTTTAAGTAGAGGATCAAATCTAATTGTGGCCATATAACTGGATATGTTTATATAGGATGCGGTGCATTATTGATTTACTCTTATGATTATAGAGGATGCACATACCAGATTTTAATTTCTCGGGCCTTGACAGGATACCTTCTTGATTTAACCTATCAATTGGAGTTATAGATATTGTTTCTTTAGTATTAGTCCTGGTTATTCCAATCTGAACCATTCTCATGATCGACAACATGAACAGAGATATGAACTGAATGAATAGTTAAATGTTTAATCGTGTTGAGCATACATCTTCTGATTTATAACTAATTTATTGATGTACGAAATCTTTCTCCAGATTTAGACCTGATTTACTGACGTATGAAAGCTTCCCCAGATTTACTCTTGTGGTGCCTTAACCAATGACATTATATACTCGATAGAACCTGTAACCATGAAGTTAAGAGTTGTAGAACCTCTATTTCCATGTATTTGGACCACCATGCAACTTAACGACCTTTGAATGTCGATTGGATTACCATAGATTTACTCTTGATTCTTAAAACCTAGGTTCACTAGATAAAGTAAGTGTTTTTCGTCATACTAAATTGAA
>CM053265.1:39493195-39717580 GCA_028583415.1 Protea cynaroides
GACCAAAGATATGAATTGATTGCATGCATATGTTTGTTGCATTGTTTTGTTCACTCACTGAGCTCAAGTTGGAGAGCTGACCCTCGCGCATGCAATTCTTTTTAGTTTCTGATGTTGGAGGTACTATGATTGAAGATTATGTCGACACGCCAACATATGAACATGTGGCGGCTATGGTGAGCAAGCTGTGGATGACGAACATGGTTCGTTAAGCGAGCGTTTCAGCGATGGATACGTTTAGTGTTTAGTTTTGGTTTTTGGATATTGTAATATGTATTAAATTATGTTTTGGTTACTAGGAAATAAATAGAATATTAATTATTTATCATGATTAGACCTCAGTTCATTATCTATAAGACTTTCGCTATTTATTTTATTACCTCTGATTAATGTAGAATGTGTCTTGGTTTATCATATGTGGGATAGCCTATTGTGAGATCCTGGTTGAACCGTTGGTTTATTGACGGATCATCACACCATTCCGAATGGTGCGGAATTGCGATGTGACATTGGTTGTGTCCAAGACCTCACGTAGTGCGATGTCTTGAGTTCCAATGACTTAAGAGGTTCAAGATAACGGTTTTGTGTCACCTCCCAGTTACACCATTGTCTTCGGCCTTTTCAGCCCAACATGTTCGCACATGCAATGACCTGTCACATGCCCAAAATGGTCAAACCATAACGTAGTTTGGGAACGGGTTCTACACATAAAAAATAAGAACAGTGTGAGTAATATGACCCACATTTTCTAATTTATAAAGTCAGATTTTAACCCTATCGATCATGAAATTCAATGAACTATTGCGTGGGAGTAGTGTCAGTCCCTCCATCCGACCATCAGTGGCACCTCACGGGAAGTGCCCAGATTGACCAACGTTCATGAGACAGTAACTTTTGTCATAACGATCGGACAGTCATAGAACACTTTATTTTCGTACTCGATCATGATGGTTGGTTACGAATATTGGGACCAAACACTGTAACTAGAGTATAAAATTGTGAAATAAGAACGGTTAAATTGTAGGGTTGTTTGCGTGTATAGCATACTGTCAGTTCACGCAAGATAATTGTCCATTATGGACTCGTATAGAATACTTAGAAACATACCACTAATCATGTTAACGTATCATTTTAGGAACCACTAACTATTTTCAAATGGTGTCTCGTGGTCATTTTGGTTCACGCTGAATCATGAACCGAAATTTCCTGATCAAAAACAGGTTATGTAATAGATTAAGTCCAAATGATAATCAACCGCTTACCATTTCGTTAGAGAATAATTGTCAAGGAGAAGAATTTGTGCAACAAACTTGGTACTGATTCTTGAAGTTAAGACAGCTGAATTTATTGGATTGTCTTAAGATCCGAATCAACCTACATACTGGATCCAGAGTATGGAGAAAACTGTAGGGCAACTAAACTGTTCAGACGCCCAAAAGATTTAGTTTGGATCTTATCAGTTGAAGGGTGCACCTTACTAGTGGTTGCAAGATGCCGAGCCTAAGTTGTTGAGACACGAAGAAATCTTTTGGAAAATGTCCCAGGATGCATTTCTAGCCCAATATGCATGGCCAACAGCCGATAACATTGGCAACTGCAATACTAGTGTTCCTTCTTAAAGAAATGGCACTACCATGTCAGAACAAAATAAGCCAATAGAAAGATTCTTAAGATTTAAACCCCAAAGTTCCTTGGGTTGTTCGATGATATAGCTTAGTCTCAAGAGTAATTTTGGCGTATGGATAAGACGTTTGAGATTTTGGGCTGCACTGATGCCTAGAAAGTTTTGTGTGCCACTTAATAGCTGGAAGGATCACCATATCATTGGTGGCAGGATACTAGATCTTGGCTATTTCCGCAACATGATGTAATTATGTGAGATATATTTTGAAAAGTTTTTCTGGCTTACTGCACACCTCAGGAATATGCCCTGAAGAGAGAACTACTCTCCAGTCTAATAATTCCATTTCTAGAAGAATCTTAGAGTGTTCAGCCAATACTCGGACCACACCTTGAGTTGGAAGGCCAACCAGAAGTGTTCAACAATTGTCATAAAGGATTTAGAGGCCAAGGGGATCATTGTACTTGGCAAGGACATAATAATTTAAAGCCGCCATTGTCCACCGGGGGAAACCTTTGAAAATTGTTTGGAGGTTTAACCACACAGTTATGTTTCATGAATAGAGATGGGGATAGATCTTGAATAGAAATTGAGATTAAGCTAAACCCACATGAAGGAAACACCCAAGGATTCTATTAGATTGACTGTCCAATAGAAGGAGTTAAACCCATAACCTCTATTTAAGTGATCAAATCCTTTCCCAATGGTATGCCCAAAAGTTTTAGTTGTTGCCATATTGTACATAGCCAGGCTGAATGTCCACAATTTCCAGCAACACCGAAAGTGCTATTTTTGGAGATTTCATCTGAAGGAAACCAAGAAGTTAGGATACCATTGTTGGAAGTTCGAGAAGAAACCATTGAGGATCAATTTCTAGTTTTAAGCTCATTTAGTAGTTCTCAAGATTATGTGGCTAAGATTAAACTCTTGGAATCATAGCTAAGAAGATTTAAAAGAAAGCTCGTCAAATGCTCAAGACAATAGAACCGTTGTCAGATGATTGTCCAACCTCAACCCCAGAGTGAGGAAGATGTAAGAGATGAAGATATGAACGACATAAACGGAACTCCAACAGGTAATTACTAAACCTTTAGTTATGAAAAAAATATAAATTATTGAACCTTTAAAGGCATGTTTATAATAGTGTCATGCTTGCATGCTAGGAGAAGGGTTTAAGTCATAATAATATACTGTTAGTATATGGTAAAGTACCATATTGTTAATTATTTTACATAATGGAACTAAGTTATTAAATTGTCATTTTCTATAAGATAGTAGAATATCATTGTAAGATTTAAAAATTTTAGTCGAAAGGTGTTCAACCTGGAATTTGAGTAAACTTATCAGGTTAAATAGTACCCACGTAGGGAAGCCTCAAGGTAGTAAGATGGTATAATGTTAACCCTACATAAGTTATCCCCAAGGTAAATTATAATGAAGCCTAGATTAATTTATGGGATAGTCATTAGAGGCCTAAAAAAACCTAAAAAACTGCTGAAACAAGAATATTTCAATAGCAAAATGATTAGGAGTAAAAGTTTAACACTGTAACCGTTTTAGTCTGAACTGATAAGAGAAAAAAAGGTTTAACTTGATAGAATGGCTAGTACTATTTAAAAACAAAAATGTAAGACCCGTATCGAACTAACTGGTCTTACCACCTTGTATCAGGTCTACCTATCATAATCGAGCCAAGTGGACCAAGTGCGTGAAGAAACCACAAGACTAGGTATGAAATCAACCAAAAAAATAGTCAATTATGATCGTGTGGTCGCATACCTAAACAGGAGTGACCGACCACACCTCAAAGTAGTGCAACAACATAAATTTTACTCGTGTGATCAGACATTTCAGAAGGTGTAGTCGACGGATTCTGTGACCCCACCTCCGACCACACGAACACAGTCAGAAATCTAAATTTAGGAAACCTTCCTAATCTGAAAGGGGTCCTTTCCTAAACTCATTAAGGCATATGATGGAGAGTTTCCCTCTATAAATAAAACATCCCTTAGCCTCTTTCACTCTCTTATTACTCAAACTGAGAGTGATAGAAAGGGAAGAGAAGGAAGAAAAGGAAAATTGAAGAGGAAGACTAAGGAGGAGGAAAATTCAGAGAAAACTCTGAATCTTCAGCAAGCTTTAGTCATGTCCTTTGGATTAATTAACGCACCCCATAACTTTTATGGAGCTCATGAATAAGGTATTCCGTGATATGTTGGATACGTCAGTCATTGTGTTTATTGATGATATATTGGTCTACTCCAAGGACAAGGAAACTCATGTCATGAATTTAAGAGCCGCTCTGCAGCGACTAAGAAAAGAGAAGCTTTACGCCAAATTTACAAAGTGTGAGCTTTGGCTAAATGAGGTCGCTTTCTTAGGCCATGTTGTATCCGCTGAAGGAATTAAAGTGGATCCTAGCAAGATTGAAGCCATTGTGAAATGGGAAGCACCTAAGAGTGTTGCAAAAATCAGAAGTTTCCTAGGTCTAGCTG
Source organism: Protea cynaroides (assembly GCA_028583415.1). NCBI lineage: Eukaryota > Viridiplantae > Streptophyta > Magnoliopsida > Proteales > Proteaceae > Protea > Protea cynaroides. Next base: position 39,497,312 of record CM053265.1, read on the forward strand.
GGTATTACCGACGATTCATGGAAGATTACTCTAGAATCACCATACCTCTCACCAGTTTGACTAAGAAAGGAGAGAAGTTTGTTTAGACCGACAAATGCTATAAGGGTTTTCAAACATTCAAGACTAGATTGATATCCGCTCAAATCTTGACTATTCCTATTCCAAGATAACCATTTACCTTGTACACTGATGCGACTTGGTTGGGTTTAGGATGTGTACATATGCAAGGAGAACAAGTAGTTGCGTATGCCTCAAGACAACTGAAAACACATGAGAAGAACTATCCCACTAATGACTTGGAATTAGAAACAGTAGTACATGCTGTCAAGATATGGAGACATTATTTGTATGGAGAGAAATTTTAAATTAAATCAAATCATAAGAGTCTCACTTATCTTTTTAATCCAAAGGAGTTGAACATAAGACAAAGAAGATGGCTGGAATTATTGAAGGATTATGATTGCGATATCCAGTATTATCCAGGGAAGGCTAACATTGTTGCTGATGCACTAAGCAAAAAAGCAATGATAAAATCCCAAGGAGAGGTTAACACGACTGCGGCTATGTGTGTTATAGGGAAAATATTCCATCATGGTAATGAGCAGCTCTGATAGATGCACCGGATAGATCAACCAATCAAGGGTTTATTCATTAGTTTTCAAATATGTTCGCAACATTGAAGATTGTACCTGATATATTAGATGAAGTAAAAGCTGTTATTAAATCAGACCCATATCTAAGAACGGTGCAAGAAGACATCAAAAAAGGTAGGACTATTCTTGAGTTCACCTTGGACATTGAAAAGGTACTAAAGTACAAAGGAAGACTATGTATTCCTGAAACGGAAAACTTGGACATTAGACATAGACTAATGAAGGAAGCTCACACCAGCTCACACCACCGCTTATTCAGTACATCCTGGAAGTACGAAGATGTATCATGATCTGAAGAAGCTATATTGGTGGAGAGGAATGAAGGCAGATGTAGCTAAATTTTTGTCTCAATGCCTAAATTGTCAGAGGGTAAAGGCTGAAAGGCAAGGACATGCAGGATTGTTGCAGCCACTGCCAGAACCAGCACGGAAATGGGACTGCATCACTATGGACTTCGTCACTGGGTTACCATTAACTCCCAGAGTAGTTGACGTGGTCTGAGTGATTGTAGATCGTCTGACTAAAATTGCTCACTTCATAGCTATACGACCACAGTATACCCTAGAAAGGTTAGCAAAGCTATTTGTGGATAATATTGTCAGATTGCATGGTGTACCTGAAAGCATTATATCCGATAGAGACCCACGTTTTACCTCAATGTTTTGGGAATGATTACAGAAGGCTATGGGTACAACGCTGAAATTCAGTACTAAATTCCATCCTCAGATAGACGGACAGTCGGAGCATACTATTCAGATTTTAGAAGATATGCTTTGAGCCTGTGTTATTGATTTCAAAGGCTCATGGGATAAGAAACTACCTTTGATCAAATTCGCCTATAACAACAGCTATCAGGCTACTATACAGATGTCACCCTATGAAGCACTGTATGGTAGGAAGTGTCGAACTCCTTTGTTTTGGAATGAAGTTAGAGAACAGAGTATCATTGGACCAGAGTTTGTTGAAGAGACTTATCGAGTAGTTGACATTATCAAGGAAAGAGTTAGAACGGCTTAGAATCGTAAGAAACAGTATGCAGATACTCGACGTTGAGACCTTGAATTTGTTGTAGGTGATAATGTATTATTGAAAGTATTTCCTATGCGAGGCTTAAAACGACTCGGACAGAAAGGAAAACTAGGTCCAAGATATGTCGGGCCATATGAGATTCTCGATAAACGTAGAAAAGTGGCGTAATCTATGTCAAGTATGCATGATGTATTTCATATCTCATTACTAAAGAAGTACATCAGATATCTAACACACGTTTTAACAGCGGACCCACCGGGTCTAACTGATGATTTGACATTCGAAGTATTACCAACTGAAATCACCAGCTGAAAGGTTCAACATCTACGCAACCATGACATTTATTATGTTAAGGTCATTTGGAGGAGCCGAGATATAGAAGAGATCACATGGGAAGAAGAGAACGTTATGCGAAAGCAATATCCTCACCTTTTCGACTCAAAAGGTATGTACAAATTTCCAGGACAAAATTTCTAATAATAGGGGAGAAGTTGTAAGACCCGTATCAAACTAACCGGTCTTACCACCTTGTATCAGGTCTACCTATCATGGTCGAGCCAAGTTGACCAAGTGCGTGAAGAAACCACAAGGCTAGGTATGAAATCAACCAAAAAATAGTCAATTATGAGCGTGTGGTTGCATCCTAAACAGGAGTGACCGACCACACCTCAAAATAGTGCAACCACATGAATTTTGGTCATGTGGTCGGACATTTCAGAAGGTGTGGTCGACGGATTCTGCGACCCCACCTCCGACCACAAGAACCCAGTCAGAAACCAAAAATTAGGAAACCTTCCTATTCTGAAAGGGGTCCATTCCTAAACTCATTAGGCCATATTATGGAGAGTTTTCCTTTATAAATAGGACGTCCCTTAGCCTCTTTCACTCTTTTAGAACTCAAACTGAGAATGAGAAAAAGAGAAGAGAAGGAAAAGAAGGAAAATTAAAGAAGAAGACTAAGGAGGAGGAAAATTCAAAGAAAACTCTAAATCTTCAGCAAGCTTAAGGTATGAACATATTTCCCATGTTAAATTGAGAGCCTAGAATAGTTCATGAAGAAGATAGGATTTAGGAGAAATCCAAATCATCAATCCATGGATAAATTCCAAGAGAATACAAGCAGCAAATTATGTGGACAATGGATTCTATATAAAATACTAATTCTGATCCATAGAACAATTATAGGAAGGACCATGATGATAGGCCAAGGAATCCAAACATGGAGGATTGTAGTTGAGAGTGAAAGGTCGACCATCATATGTAAGACCCATATCGAACTAACCCGGTCTTACCACCTTGAACCAGGTCTACCCATCATGGTCGAACTAAATGGATCAAGTGCGTAAAGGAGATCACGATCCCAAGTATTAAACTGAACCAAAAACACCAAAAATAGGGGGAGGGTCGCATACCCAACAAGGGATGGTCGGAACCCCCAGTATAAAAGTCAGACCCCCAATTTTATACCGGGGGTCAGACATTTTAAGAACCAGGGGTCGACGGGATCTCCGACCACCCCATTGACCCCCGGTAATCGATAAAAACAGCACGAACCAGAAATTACGAAACTTTCCTAATTTCAATGGGATTCCTTCCTAATCTCAATGGGACTTATTTTGGGAGTTTCTACTCTATAAATAGGATGTCCCTAAGCCTCTTTCACTCCTTTTAGAAACCTAATTGGATTGAGAGAAAGAGAAGAGAAGGAGAAGAGAAAGAGAAAAGAAGGAAAGTGGAGAAGAAGATTAAGGAGAAGGCTTCAGAGAAACAAGCCTAATTCTCAGGTATGGATACTATCCCCATGAAATTCTACAGACCTTAGGATAGATAGAGAAGAGGGAATGATCTAGGAGAAACCCAAATCATCCACCCATGGTTAGGTTTTCATGAAAAACCATGTGAAAAATCATGAAAACCATCTAGGTGAATGAACCATGGTTCTAGGCCATAGAACATGTGTGGAATGGATTGAAGAAGCAAGCCATAGGACCCCAAACATGAAGAATAAACTGTAGGATGAAAAATTGACTAAACCTATAGGGGGTCGCACGGGGGGTCGATGGCCAATCGACCCTACCAGACCCTGATCATCGACCCCCAGTGTTCGGGAAGTCCAGAATAGGGGTGGTCACACCCAGGGTCGATGAAACCTCCGACCCTAGCATCCACCCCCAGTTAACAATATACTTTTTAAAATCAGAATTAATTTTAATTAAATTCTATCGACTTGGCTAGGTCTTCTAGTGATATAATATCGATATATAGTTGATTCTTAAAGCTTGAAAGAGGATCTACGATCAAGTAAAGGTGAGTGAACAAGACCAAAACTAATTGGTTAATAATAAATTGTTTTTATTCTTGAGTCCAATGCCATGAATGATTTATGTGTGTATGATTGTTATGTTCATACAACATGTCATCCAATATTTCTATTATTACTGTTCATGCATATTTATTAATTGTTTATGATAATGATGATGATGATGATGATAGGAATAGGCATGTGGATGTATGTGTATGGTTGGTGTGCTTGATGCGAGCGAGTATCAGGGGGAGGTGTCATAGGTGGGGCCTCAGCACTCTAGCTCTATCTCTAACTCAAGTCTTGTCCACTGACATCGTCGTATCGCCATTGTCATAGCAGAACTATTACGTCATTGGGTATGAGGGGAGGTGGTCCCGGACCGTGTAGTCTTTGACTCTGCCGGGGGAAATTAGCCCTACTCTAGGGACGTATTGAGGGATGCTGGGGTGAGGCCTTGGATACACTGATTGACATTAGGATTGGTTAGTTGCGAGCCCAATTTGTGAGCCCTCGCCACCAGGGGCATACGTGATGGTATGGGCAACGGGTACAACAATAAATGTGACCTTTGTGTGTTCAGTGTCCATGGTTGGGTGCATGTGGCTCGTCAATAAATGTTACCTTTGCGCGACTTCACACACTTGTGTATAGAGGTGCGGCGTCAATAAATGTGATCTTTGGCCACCTATCCTTTCTATAGCACATTGCAAACTTATTTACCAGGTCAAAGATATGAATTGAATGCATGCATATGTTTGTTGCATTGTTTTGTTTGCTCACTGAGCATTGATGTGTGCTCATCCTCTTGACGTCGAATATTTTTAGTTGATGATGCAGGCACCACAGTTGCAGATTATATAAATGATTCGGTGTATGCACGTTTTGCTGCAATGGAGGCTGAAGACTTAGAGGATACGCATGACCCCTCATGCGAGTACAACTCATGCGTGTTTTATTAGGATTTTATCTGGATTTATAAAATATGTAATTGATATTTTATTTATTTATGTCTTAGTTGATACAACAATAATTTGATATTTTTTAATTATGATTATTACATTTAGAATGCTCAGTTCATTTACTATAAGACTTTCGCTATTGTGTATCTATTCTGATTATGGTTGTGGATGTGCATGGTTTTACTTTTAATGGATACCGCCTATTAGAGATCTTGGTTGAACCGTTGGTTTATAGCAGTTCATCACACCGTTCTGAATGGTGTAGAATTGGGTTGTGACAACTTGGTATCAAAGCATCTCAGGCTTTATCTGTGAAACCATATATTTCCACAAAAAGGGTGTGAACTGAGATAGAATAAAAATATAAAAGACATAATAATAACACACAATAAGAATTTGTGTTGTTTAAGACTAAACTGAAAGAGAATAATGCATCTATTAAATGAGAAACAAATATATATACAACCAAAAAGGAAGAACAAACGTTTATATATATAAGTAAAGCAGAGTACAGTTCACAGTCTGGACAGTTACTCTGAAGTACAAAAAGAAAATTAAAAGGAGTACATCAAGAAGCTGGAGGTGATGGGGGAGGCGGTGCCTCACGGTCTCTATCATAGTCGTCAGCGTAGACTCTGGTCAACCAAGCTATCAGAGTCTGGGTCGTCTGGAGACTAGTTGTGAGATCAGCCACCCACTGGTCAGTCACACGCTGAGCATCCCTCATCTCTCCCATCCGCTGATCCGATACGCGCTGAGCAACCAGAAGCTCTCCCATCCACTGATCGGACGAGCGTTGAGCCTCTAGAAGCTCTCCTATCCTCAGGTCAGACATACGCTGAGCTTCTAGTATCTCGTGTAATATCCTCATCATGTGATCAGATGGAGTATACGAAGGACCAGCTGCATGTGAAGGACCAGCTGAAGAAGACGGACCAGCTCCAGTAGCATGGGTAGGTGATGGAGGAGGTATGGCATCTACATCCATGTACAGCCGATCGTCATCATCCCCAGGAACCCCTGCTCCAGCGGCTACTGCTGCAGCCTCAGCATCAGCCATCTCCACTCAAGTGCGAGGGTGCACCATCGCGTTCCACTCCTCGTCACTAACTTGGGCATCCCGCATGCCCGTCTTGCAAATAGCCTCCCAATCCAGAGGCGATGAGAAGGATTTCTCCTGAATCTTCTCATCCACTAAGTCAACCCCCAGGAGGGTAAGCAAGGTAGTAATCATTCGTCCGTAAGGAAGGTTGCCAGTGTGACTGGGCAACGTAGCACTGATCATAGTATGCATGATGATGTATGGAAGGCAGATGGGCTGCGTAGTGCATATACAGTATAATAGATACTGGGTCAACTGGGAGATCCTCTCGTAATGACCACTCTGCGGTATCAGGTTATGCTGAATGACCTTGCAATATACCCGTGGATCTGAACGCAGGCAACTCGCTTTCATCTGCCAGCGATCAGGTCGGATGAGCTGGCTATCGATCTCAGCCCTCATTTGTAGAGAAAAGAATTGGGGCTCTCCAAGAGCACAGAACACCATGGGGCCAGCATAGGAAATGCCCAATAAGTCGGCCAGCTGTTGATAATCAAATGAAACGTCAACCCCCTTGACATAGCTCGTGATGCGAAGCTCCTCACCCCTCTCCACATCATTGTAATCTCCCACTACTGGAGATTACAGGAGAACTGGCGTACCATGTCAGGACGGGTACACTTGTCATAATTGATGACAGGGAGCCATCCCGTATCACCAAAGGCTCTCTCCACATTGAACAAGGCTAAGTTAGCCAAGTCCACTTTGAGGCCTCCCTATACCTTCTTGCGAGCGTAGTGGGCATACTGTTCCTTGGCTTCGTTGGTACGGATGCGAAGACGGTCGCGAACTATGGGTATCTTGGTACGAGACATTGTATCTGCATATAAGAAATAAAAACAAATAATGGGTTAGTAGAGAGGAAAAACCCGAGATTTCGACGTAATAACGAGGTAAATGGGCCAAAAACCTCACTTTTCACCCATACACATGGGCAGGAGGACTTACATAGATCCTAAACTATCTTGTGAGACTCAAATAGTCGGCAATTTCAACTAATTGGATTGAATTGCAAGAAATTCAAGAAATTCAAAATTTCGACAAAATTTGGACAAAAAGTGAAAATTTTGAGTTTCTCGATAACCAACCAATGAAACTCAAATATTTTTGAGGGCTTTCGTTCCTCGAGTCACCAACAACAAAAGTCCCCAATAAAAATCAAATTTTTACGGTTGGAAAAAGTTTAATTTGAAAAATACAAGATAAACGAGCAAAAATCTAGGTTAAGAAACCTAAAAACATGAAAAGATAGAAGAAATACCTGTAGCGGAGGTGTAGACGACGAAACGAGAAGTGCAAACCACCAACGGATCGGAATGGACACTGTAGCAACTCAGAGGGACGAGCTTAGTCGAAGCGGAGAAGAAAGAATGAGAAATGGACATTGAATCGGACTTAAAAATCAGATTTTTTGTCTGGGGGTCGGAAAATTTGATTAAAACAATCGACCCCCGCATCGACCCTCGGCTCTCGGGAACCTGACAGTGAACCAGGGGTCGCACCCTGGGTCGGACATAATCCGACCCCCCCATCCACCCCCGGCTCTCGGGAAGAATGGGTGATTTCCCAGGGTCGAATACTGAGGGTTGGATACCCATTGACCCTACATTGAAAACACAACATTTTCGACAGAATGATATGAAAAATTTGAAATTTGCATTTGTTAGTGGATTTAAAATATGAGAATGAAGTATTTAATGATTGTCTCTCATGTTCAATGACTAATTAATGGTGGGACGTAGAGCAAACAGACAGAGCCGTAACTCTATCCCACCACCACCACCTGTGGGGGACGATAACCAGACACACCTGGAACCACAGGGGGACCGGAACACTGCACCATCCGCCATAAATGGGCAAACAAATCCTACCAATCTGCCAGCTCTACCTACAGACTTGGCCACAGTCGTAAAGAACTTGGCCCAACAGCTGCAACAGATGCAACAGGCACAAGCTACTATCCGAGCGGCCATAGGCATAACTCTTTCAGCTGCACAAACACCTCCAATGCCAGCTGGACAGGCAAGCACAGCACCCGGGGGAAGTAACACAGTACCCTACGCACCTCAGACTCCTATCATGCAGGCTCAAGTACCGAATCCTGAAATAACTCAAGGTGGATATCAATACCAACCACCTATATATGGAGTGTATGTTCCGCAGCCACTAGACCACTCCAGACTTGTGGAGCGTTTTTTGAAATTAAAGCCCAGAGAATTCAATGGCAAGCCAGCAGATTCTTTATGGCTGGCACACTAGGTTGACGATATGGAAAGAAACTTTATGATAATGACATTAAATGAAGAAGAGAAAGTGTTGTGTGCCACCTTTATGCTGAAAGGAGATGCACACCATTGGTGGAGGTCTACTAGGGTGTATTTACTTACAAGGCACGCCCAACTGACTTGGGATATTTATAAAGAGGCGTTCTTTGAGAAGTACTTTCCAAGAAGTTTCAGAGATTCTATGGAAAGAGAGTTCCAGAGTTTATATCAGGGACAGATGACCGTGGATGCGTATCAACAGCGTGATGAAGAGGTATTCTTCTTTGCACCCACTAGTATGCAAGAGGAAAACACAAAGACCCGAAGGTTCATCATGGGACTTAGGGAAAGCATCCGCGAGCATGTTCTGGGACATGAAAAGAAAATCTACAATGAAGCAGCACAAATTGCTCGAGTTATAGAATCGAGCCAGAAGGAGAGTTATTTCATGCAAAACAGAGGTATAAAAAGGCCAGCTGAAAATTCTTATAACGGAGGGAATAACAAGACATTCAAACCCTTCCGTGCTCAAGGCTTTATCGCTACGACCACGACTATCCCCGTAGTTCAACAGCAACAGAAGCCAATTACTAAAGGGATAAAATGTTTTAACTGTAACCAAGTAGGACATATAGCAAGGGAATGTCCTAAGCCCAAGAAGCAGCTACATCAAGGACGAGTTTACGCGGTTGCATCCGAGGATGCTGCCGCATCACCTGATGTGGTTACAGGTATGACTTACATTTTGTTAGTTGTATTACATTGTATGAGCATGTAGACTAAACCAAAACAAATCACAGGTATCGTACCTATTAATGGCATTCCCGCCAGAGTACTCTTTGATTCAGGAGCTACTCATTCCTTTATATCTGTGACGTTTGGAAATAAGTTAAATCTACCCCTTAAATCCTTAGACTACAAACTACTTGTACGATCACCTATGGGATTTAAAGTGGAGTTAGAAAAAAGTTATGGACCATGTTCAGTTCTTATTTATGAAAAGACCTTGGATGCAACCTTGATCCAACTTGTGATGGCATCTTGGGAATGGACTGGTTAGTTCGGCATTCTACAAACCTATTGTGTGCTGAAAAGAAGCTGACATTTAAAGACAAGGAAAGAGCCGAGTTCAGTTTTACAGGAATGAAACTTTTCCGAAAATGAAAGCTCATACTCTCGGCGCTAAAGGATAAGAAGTGCCTTGAGAAAGGAGCAGTCGATTATTTAATATCTGTGGTTGACATTACCAAGAAAGCACCACGAATGGAAGATATTAATGTCGTGCATGACTATCCATACGTATTTCTTGAAGAATTACCAGGATTACCTCCCGATCGAGCTACAGATTTCGTTATAGATCTTATACCTGGAGCCGCACCAGTATCAAAAGCACGTTATCGAATGGCTCTTACTAAACTGAAGGAATTGAAAGTACAACTACAGGAACTGCTGGACAAGGGTTACATTCGCCTTAGCATATCACCATGGGAGCACCAGTATTATTCGTGAAGAAAAAGGATGGTAGCGTTCGCTTGTGTATAGACTACCGAGAATTGAATAAACTGACAATCAAAAATCGATATCCATTGCCTCGGATCAATGATCTGTTCGATTAGTTGCAAGGTGCTAAAGTGTTCTCAATGATTGATCTTCGGTCAGGCTACCATCAGCTGAGATTAAAGATGGTGATATCCCCAAGACAGCATTCAGGACCAGATATGGACATTATGAATTTTTGGTCATGTCTTTTGGGATGACAAACGCACCAGCAACCTTTATGGAACTTATGAATTGGGTTTTCTACGACATGATGGATACGTCGGTTATTGTATTCATTGATGAAATATTAGTCTACTCCAAATATGAGGAAACTCATGTCAAGAATCTAAACGCCGCTCTGCAGCGACTACGAAGGGAAAAGCTCTACGCCAAATTTACGAAGTGTGAGTTTTGGCTAAAGGAAGTCGCATTTCTAGGCCATGTAGTATCCGCCGAAGGAATTAAAGTGGATCCCAGTAAGATCGAGGCTATTGTAAAGTGGGAAGCACCAAAGAGCGTTGCGGAAATTAGAAGTTTTCTGGGTCTAGCGGGGTATTATCGACGATTTGTAGAAGACTATTCCCGAATTGTCGTACCTCTTATCAGTTTGACTAAGAAGGGCGAGAAGTTTGTCTGGACGGACAAATGCGAGAAGTGTTTCCAAACCTTGAAAGCTATATTGATATCAGCTCCAATCTTGACCATCCCGATTCTAGGAGAACCATTCATCTTGTACACCGATGCGTCAGGACTGGGATTAGGATGTGTACTTATGCAAGGAGAACAAGTAATTGCATATGCCTCAAGACAACTGAAGACACATGAAAAGAACTACCTCACTCATGATTTGGAACTAGAGGCAGTAGTACATGCTGTAAAAATATGGAGACATTATCTATATGGGGAGAAGTTTCAGATTAAATCAGACCATAAAATTCTTACTTATCTATTTAATCAGAAGGAGCTGAATATGAGATAAAGAAGATGGCTAAAACTATTGAAAGACTATGATTGTCATATCCAGTATCATCCAGGGAAAGCTAACGTAGTAGCCGATGCGTTGAGCAGAAAGGCAATGATAAAATCTCAGGGAGAGGTTAGCACAACTGCCACAATGTGTACTACCAGAAAGGTATTCAAGCATGGTAACGAGCAGTTTGTAATAGATGCACTAGATGGATCAGCCAACCAATGGTTTATTCATCGATTTTCAAATATGTTCGCCGGATTGAAAATTATGCCAGATATAGTTGATGAAGTGAATACAGCTATCAAATCAGACCCTTACCTGAGAACGGTACAAGAAGACATCGAAAAAGATAGAACTAACCCTCAGTTCACCTTGGACGAAGAAAATGTATTGAAGTACAAAGGAAGAATATGTGTACCCGAAACAGAAAGTGTGGACATTAGACACTGACTGATAAAGGAAGCCCATACCACCATCTATTCGATACATCCTGGAAGCACTAAGATGTATCATGATCTAAAGAAATTATATTGGTGGAAAGGAATTAATGCAGATGTAGCTAAGTTTGTGTCTCAATGCCTAAATTTTCAGAAAGTAAAGGCTGAACGACAAAGGCCGACAAGACTATTATAGCCGTTACCGGAACCAGCATGGAAATGGGACTGCATCACTATGGACTTCGTCACAGGGATTACCACTGACTCCTCGAGTAGTTGACGCAGTTTGGATGATTGTAGACTGCCTGATTAAAATAGCTCCCTTTATACTTATACGACTCCAGTATACACTGGAGAGGTTAGCTAAGCTGTATGTGGATAACATTGTGTGATTACACGGTGTACCTGAAAGTATTGTGTCCGATAGAGATCCACGATTTACTTCAAAGTTTTGGGAAGGATTGCAAAAGGCTATGGGTACAACATTGAAGTTTAGTACTGCATTCCATCCATAGACAGATGGACAGTCCGAGCGTACAATTCAGATTCTAGAAGATATGCTTCGAGCATGTGTAATTGACTTCAAAGGATTATGGGATGAAAAGTTACCACTAATTGAGTTCGCTTATAATAATAGCTATCAGGCTACTATACAGATGTCACCCTATGAAGCATTGTATGGAAGAAAGTGTCGAACTCCTTTATTTTGGAATGAAGTCGGGGAACGTAGTATTGTTGGACCGGAATTTATTGAAGAGACTTGTCGAGTGGTCGACATTATCAAAGAAAGAGTGAGAACAGCTCAGAATCATCAGAAGCAGTATGCCGACACCCAACGCCGAGACCTTGAGTTCGTCGTGGGTGATAAAGTATTCTTGAAAGTATTTCCTATGCGAGGATTGAAACGGTTCGTACAGAAAGGGAAATTAAGTCCAAGATATGTCGGGCCATATGAGATTCTAGCTAAGCGTGGGAAAGTGGCTTACCAGTTAGCACTACCACCATCTTTGTCAAGTGCGCATGACGTATTTCACATTTCTTTATTGAAGAAGTATGTCAAGGATCCAACACATGTTTTGACAATAGACTTACCTGATTTGACTGATGATTTGACATTTGAAGTAACACCATCTGAAATCACTAACCGAAAGGTTCAACAACTACGCAACCGAGATATCTATTATGATAAGGTCGCCTGGAGAAGTAGAGACATGAAAGAAATTACATGGGAAGAAGAGAATGAAATGCGAAAGCAATACCTTCACTTATTCGACTCAGAAGGTATGTACAATTTCGAGGATGAAATTTTTATAAGTAGGGGAGAGTTGTAAGACCCGTATCGAACTAACCCGGTCTTACCACCTTGAACCATGTCTACCCATCATGGTCGAACAAAAACGGATCAAGTGCGTGAAGGAGATCACGATCCCAGGTATTAAACTGACCCGAAAACACCAAAAATAGGGGGAGGGTCGCATACCCAGCAAGGGAGGGTCGGAACCCCCCAGTATAAAAGTCAGATCCCCAGTTTTATACCGGGGGTCGGACATTTTAAGAACCAAGGGTCGACGGGATCTCCGACCCCCCCATCAACCCCCGGTAATCGCTAAAAACAGCACGAACCAAAAATTAGGAAACGTTCCTAATTTCAATGGGATTCCTTCCTAATCTCAATGGGACTTATTTTGGGAGTTTCTACTCTATAAATAAGACGTCCCTAAGCCTCTTTCACTCCTATTAGAAACCTAATTGGGTTGAGAGAAAGAGAAGAGAAAGAGAAGAGAAAGGGAAGAGAAGGAAAGTGGAGAAGAAGATGAAGGAGAAGGCTTCAGAGAAACAAGCCTAATTCTCAGGTATGGATACTATCCCCATGAAATTCTACAGACCTTAGGATAGATAGAGAAGAGGGAATGATCTAGGAGAAACCCAAATCATCCACCCATGGTTAGGTTTTCATGGAAAACCATGGGAAAAATCATGAAAGCCATCTAAGTGAATGAACCACAGTTCTAGGCCATAGAACATGTGTGGAATGGATTGTAGAAGCAAGCCATAGGACCCCAAACATGAAAAATAGACTGTAGGATGAAAAATTGACTAAACAGGTTCAGAGACATAGATAGGTTCAGAGAAACAGGTTCAGAGGATACTGCTATGGCTGCAATGCCTATGGGCATAGAGTGGCAGAGTGTAGAAGACAAAAGAGACCTCCAGTGTCTATTGACAGAAATAGATTTGCTCCTCTTGTTGATGAGAGAGTAATGTGCTATAGATGTGAAAGACTTAGGCATATTGCCAGAAATTGCAAAATAATTTTTTCATCTCAAAGGCAAACTAAGAGGAAGGGAAGAAAAGATCCTCCAAGAAAACCAGTTCAGAGAGAAGAAAGAAATGAAATGGAAAGAAGAACAAGGAAGCCTATTACAGTAAAAGACAAGGCTATATGGGTGGAAAAACCACAGATGAAAATGAACAAGTCTTTGATGGTGATAGGGGATCTAAATGCAGGAATACAAACCAGAAGAATGAAAGCTGTTGCTTATTCATTACTGTTTGAGGTAGAGCCTAAGACTGTACATGAGGCTAGCAATGATGAATGTTTGTTAAAAGCTATGAATGATGAGCTTGACCAAATTTAGAAGAACAACACTTGGGAGGTAGTCCCTAGACCAGCAGACAAAAATGTGATTGGCACAAAGTGGGTTTTTAGAAACAAATTAAATGAAGAAGGCCAAGTTGTGACAAACAAGGTCAGACTTGTATGCAAAGATTATGCTCAAGTAGAAGGAATTGATTTTGATGAGACTTTTGCACTTGTGGCAAGGTTGGAGACTATCAGAATATTCTTAGCATTAGCTGTGCACAGAGGATTCAAGGTGTATCAGATGGATGTAAAATCAGCATTTCTGAATGGCAATCTAAAAGAGGAACTGTACACTGAGCAACCTGAAGGGTTCCAACTCAGAATGATGAAGATATGATCTGCAAGTTGAAGAAGGCTCAATATGGGTTAAAGCAAGCTCCAAGAGCTTGGTATGAAAAACTTGACACATATCTACATAAATTGAGACTGCGAAGAGGAGTAGTGGATAGCAACCTATATGTCATGACAGAAGACAGTATTCAACTAATAGTTGTGATCTATGTGGATGACATCATTTTTGGGGGACACTGTGAGAAGCTCTGCAAGCAGTTTGCTGAGAAGATGAAGACAGAGTTTGAGATGTCTATGCGTGGAGAGATGTTGTAAGACCCGTATCGAACTAACCGGTCTTACCACCTTGTACCTGGTCTACCTATCATGGTCGAGCTAAGTGGACCAAGTACGTGAAGGAAATCGCAAGACCAGGTATGAAATTGACCCAAAAATAGTAAAATAGAGGGTAGGGTCGCATACCTAAATAGGTAGGGTCGACCCCACCCAAATCAGAAGACAGACCCATGACTTTTAGTCCTAGGGTCAGACAACTAAAACCCAAGGGTCGACAGGATCTGCGACCTTAGCATCGACCCTAGGATCACCGAAAGATACCGTAAATAGGAAACTTTTCTAAATTCAAGGGGATTCTTTCCTAATCTCAATGGGACTTATTTTGGGAGATTTTTCTCTATAAATAGGACCTCCCTTAGCCTCTTTCACACCTTTTGAAACCCTAATTGAAAGTGAGAGAAAGAGAAGAGAAGGAGAAGATAAGGAGAGTTGGAGAAGATAACTAAGGAGAAGAAATTCAGATAAATCTATGAATCTCAGCAGTATGATTACATTCTCCATAAATTATGTAAGACCCTAGAATAGTATGTAAAGAGGATATGATCTAGGAGAAACCCAAATCATCCATCCATGGGAAGATTTCAATGGAATCCATGGAGGAAATCATTGAAAACTATGTAAAGTGAGTAACATGGAGTTTTAAGACATAGAACAAGCATACAATGGACTATGAAAGTAAGCCAAAGGACCCAAACATGAAAAAAGAGACTGTAGAATGGAAGGTCGACTCAAACCACGTGTGGTCGCACGTAGGGTCGATTGGGAACCGACCCTACCAGACCACAGGATCGACCACAAGCTCTCGGGAAGTCCAGGGAAGCTGCGGTCGCAATTAGGGTCAATGGGACAATGACCCTAGCATCGACCCTATACCTTGGGGTCGCATAAACCTGCGACCCAACCTGCAACCCATCCTGTGACCCTAGCTTTACAGCAAGCTTAAAATTGTCGGAATGAATTCTCATTAAAATCTATCGACTTGTTAGGTTTTCCTATTGACATAAAGGTGATTCTTATAGCTTGAAAGAGGATTTACACTCAAGCAATGGTGAGGGAACAAGACCTAAACTAATTGGTTAATAATAAACTATTTTATTTATTGAGTCCAACACTGTGTATGATTCCATGCTTGTATGCGTGTAATGTATGTGAGGATAATGGGAAATCGATGATCCTCCTCGGGATGAATGTATCTGTAATCGATGAAGATCGATGGTTCTTCTGGAGTCGCCACCTAGATTAAAGTCTAGGACCTCTAAAAATGTAGCCTCACCCTAAGGTAAGACATCTATTGACTCATGACCCAACGTATCAGTTTTTTGGTCTGCAAGAGATCGGGTAAGTATTCAGGGTACGGTTATGGGAAGGTGTTAGGCACCCAAACCGCCCGATCAATATCGGCCTCCTAAAATTTCCTTAAACTCTAATTTTGTATGTGCTTGGTCAACTGGATGACTAGGGTTCAATGGGGGATGTCCTAAACCAAGTTGTTAAGTTGTTCTAACCTAGGGTTCAGCCAATCATTTTTTAAAACAAATAAACAAGCAAATGTAATGTACAATATTGTACAGTGAATCGGACCAAAGATGGTTCGATCTTGGACTGAATCTGAGACATGTAAGACATCTCAAACTGCCTACATATTCCAATCCTGGAAATCAAGTCCAAAAACGTAGTTCGAAATGGATTGTGTGATTAAAGATTATGAAAGTGATTTATGCATTTGCTTTAATTTGATTCTTTGTTCAAGTTAAAGTTTATGCTGAATGGATGGTTGATGGGTGGCATTGTACCATAGTTGGGATTCCCAAATTGCCTACGTATTCTAGGGTGTGCCCTAGAAATCAGGTACGACGTAGTTTAAAATTTTTGTGAGAGTCGGATTTGGAATGTGTACCAAATTCCTTTCATTTTTGTCAATAGGATCTAGGGATGAGACCTAAATTCCTACCATTTTTATTTGGGATGTGTACCAAATCTTTTCTATTTTTGTTAATAGGATCTAGGGATGAGACCTAAATTCCTACCATTTTTATTTGGGATGTGTACCAAAATTCTTTCTATTTTTGTTAATATGATCTAGGGATAAGACCTAAATTCCTACCATTTTTATTGTTTTCATTTTTTAGGGTTTCACTTTCCTTAATTAATATTTTCTTTCCATTTTTAGGGTTTTCTACCCTAATTCCTGTATTCTTTCTATTTTAAGGGTTTCCTACCCTAATTATTGTGCTCTTTTCATTTTTTAGGGTTTTCTACCCTAATTGCTTTTCTTTCCATTTTTATGGTTTTCTACCCTAATTGTCATTTTCTTTCCTTTTTTAGGGTTTTCTACCCTAATTGCCATCTTCTTTCCATTTTTAGGGTTTTCTACCCTAGTTGCTATTTTCTTTCCATTTTTAGGGTTTTCTACCCTAATTGCCATTTTCTTTCCAACTTTAGGGTTTTCTACCCTAGTTGCTATTTTCTTTTCATTTTTAAGATTTTCTACCCTAATTGCTATTTTTCAACTTATCTATTTTCAAGACAAATATGACAGATAAAATCATATCAACTAGAGCAGTGGTAGTAATCCAAACATAGCAGTATGCAGTAAGCATCTAAATATGACAGTAAGCATGTGGTAGACAAATATGGCAATAAGCATGTGTAGCATTCAAAAACCACAAGAATCATGTAAGAATGAAGACGATATGCATTACCAACATAGAATCTAATGGTTCACTGCTTAAAATCACATAAAATTCAAGATCGATGGCTCACAAGTAATATCATCAAATGATCAAAAATTAATTTAACATCCTATGGCTCATATTTATCACATTAAATAATGTCATGATCTAAGGCTCAAATTAAGGGATCAAGCATCCCAATAATCATCATCAAAATAGAATTCTAAATCAATGGTTCTGATTTACATACGGCTCAATATAAAAAATCATATTTCTATCATGTGGCTAGGATCCAATCATGCATCAATATATCAAAATCAAATTCCAATAATGTGGCTAAGATCCAATCATGCATCAATATATCAAAATCAAATTCCAACAATGTGGCTAAGATCCAATCATGCATCAATATATCAAATCAAATTCCAATCATGTGGCCAAGATCTAATCATGCATCAATGTATCAAAAATCAAATTTCAATCATGTGATCAAGATCCAATCATGCATCAATGTATCAAAATCAAATTCCAATCATGTGGCCAAGATCCAATCATGCAATCAAATTCCAATCATGTGGCCAAGCTCCAATCATGCATCAATGTATCAAAATCAAATTCCAATCATGTGGCCAAGATCCAATCATGCATCAATGTATCAAATAAAATCTAATTTCATGTGGCCAAGATCCAATCATGCATCAATGTATCAAATAAAATCCAATTTCATGTTCTTCAGTTTGATAAAAAAAGAGAGGCTATGAGATGGTAGTCTGGTGATGCAATAGGGTCGTAGTGGAGAGTGATGTAGGGTGATACAATGCTTGATAATGAGTTGCAAGGGATTCGAGTATGAATGGTTGTGGCATACATGGGATTCGGGTATGAATGGTTGGTTTCTGAGATGGTTAGAATGGGGGTTGCATGTGTTGGGTTTGCTTGGAGGCTGGAGTATGATTTTTAACACTATTGTAGAAGGTTAGTAGATATGGTTCTATGAGTAGGCAAATAATGGGGATATCAGGTTTAGCAAGGTAGTAAAAAGCAACAGAGAAGAGGGAGTGGCTTACCTAAGTTGCTTCTCCTTTCTTCTTCTTCAGCTTATTCTCCTCTCCTTCAGTTCGATCTCCTCTTCTTCTTTGCTAAAATCTCTCCCTTTTTTTTTTTTCTTTTCTTTCTCACTTCTCCCTTTTCTAAAACCGAGACCCAAAAAATAATAATCCCCCCTTTCAATCCTGTCCTTTTCTCTCCTTTTATTCTCCCTCTTTTTTTCTCTCTCTTTCTCACCTCTTCCAAAACCGAGACCAAAAGAGAAGGACCCCTCCTAAACTTTCCATACGTCTCTCTTTTTTTTTCCAAATTTTTTTCTTTTTTTCTTTTTTTTCTTTTTCTTTTCTCTTCTCCTTTCCTTTTTCTTCCCTTCTTCTCTCTCTCCCTTACGTGGATTTCCTCTCCTCTTTCTTTCCCCTTTTTTTCTCTCAATCTCACGTGAATCTCTTCTTCCTTTTCTTTCCCTTTTTTCTCTTCTCTCTCTCCCTCATGTCGGATTTCCTCTCCCCTTCTTTCTTTCCTTTTTTTTCTCTCAATCTCTCTCTCAATCTCAAGTCTCTTCTCCCCATCTTTCTTTCCTTTTTTTCTCTTAATCTCTCTCTCAATCTCACGTCTCTTCTCCCCTTCTCTTTCTTTTTTTCATTTTTTTTCTCTCAATCTTTCTCTCAATCTCACGTCTCTTCTCCCCATCTTTCTTTCCTTTTTTTTTCTCTCAATCTCTCTCTCTTCTCACGTTTCTTCTCAATCTTCTTTTGGAAAAACCACAATCTCTCTCTCTCTCTTCTCTCTCATCTTTCCTTTTTCTTCTCAATCTCTCTCTCATGTCAGATTTCCTCTCCCCATCTTTCATTCCTTTTTTTCTCTCTCAATCTCTTTCTCAATCGCACGTCTCTTATCCCCATCTTTATTTCCTTTTTTTCTCTCAATCTCTCTCTCAATCTCACGTCTCTTCTCCCCTTCTCTTTCTTTTTTCCTTTTTTTTCTCTCATTCTTTCTCTCAATCTCACGTCTCCTCTCTGTCATCTTTTCTTTTTCTTCTCAATCTCCTTTTGAATTTTATCATTTATATATAATAATATATATTATTACATATATACACATATATTTAATAACATACATATATATATATATTATACAATATATATAATATATATAAATACTATCCACATGGATGAACTGGTTCGAAATGGGTTAAGACTGGCTTGGGTTGACTGAGTTAAACTGTTATGGGTTGAGCTGGGTTGGGCTTGAATTGGCTTGAACTGAGTTGACTGGATTGATTGAAATTAACTGGGTTTTCTCTCTATCATTTCATGGGTCATTTCTACTATCATTTTGCATGGAATTTTTTGATGACCTCTATTCCCAATTTTCTATGTTCACTTAGTAGAACACTAAAAATGAGGAATATAAGAACTCGAATCACCTCATTTGGAAATAAAATGGTCAACTTATGAATTTGTAAAGTTTAAGCGGACCAATTATTGATAATTTAGTTGACCATTCTGCATGGATCCTTTGTAGACTTCTACCGAAAATCCTTTACGTCCACTTTGTAGAGTACTAAAATTGGAACATAATGAAACTGAAATTTCCTAATTTGGATATGGGATGATCAAATATGAATTTTTAAAGATTAAATGACCATTTTCATATGTAATTTTGCATGGGACACTCCGGAGACTTCTACCCAAGATTTTCCACGTCCACTTTGTAGGACATCACAGATGAAGAATAATGGCTTTCGAATCATCTGAATCCGACGTAGAATAAAAAAGATATGAAGCTTTAAAGTTCTAACAATAACTTTGAAAGCAAGCTTGCATGGGGCCCACTGGTGACTTCTACCGGAAATCCTTTACGTCCACTTTGAAGAGGACTAAAAATAAGGAATAATGGTACTTAAATCATATGATTCAGATGTCGGATGATCAAGATATGATGATTTGAAATTCAAACAATGCAACTTACGATAATTTGCATGAAAGCCCCTGGGATTATTTATGATAATTTCAGAAGCTTCCCTTGTACGTATCATCCGACTAAAATGATCATATCTTCTTCATTTGATGTTAGAATCAAGCAATTCTGGTCTCATTTTGAAGATAATTCCATGACCTAGGCATCCATGCAAAATTATAACCCATGATCTTGTTGTAGGACCCATTAAAAACTTCGTCAAATTCACAGACCCATTGAAAACTTTCTCAAATTCACATTCAAAAATCTAAACTTTCAACCATCTTTCTTCCTTTTGTTGTCCATATACCAACATGACTTTCTTTAGCTGGGATGGAAAAAATGGGGTGCTTACAATGTGCATTTAACATGTCATCCAATCTTTCTATTATTACTATTCATGCATATTTACTTCGTTGTTTATAACATGATGATGATGATGATAGGAATAGGCAAGTGAATGTTTGTGTTTGGTTAGTGTAATTGAAGCGGGTAAGGGATGGTGCAACCAGTACATCAATGCCATTTTCATTGGGTATATTGTACCATAGCTATATTCAAGTCTTGTTCACTGACATCGTCGTATCGCCATTACCTTAGCAAAACTATTACATCGTAGGGCATCAGGACAGGTGGTCTCGGACGGTGTAGTCTTCGACTCTATCGGGGGGGCTTAGCTCTATCTTTATGGACGTATTGGGGGATGCTGGGGTGTGGCCTTGGATACACTGTTTGCCATTAGGATTGGTTAGTTGCGAGCCCAGTTTGCAAGCCCTTGCCAACAGGGGCTTACGTGTTGGTATGGTATCAACCGGTACTTCAATGCCATTTTAATTGGGGTATATTGTGCCATAGTGGGAGCATGTAGGGTCAACATTGTGGTTTTCATTGGGCGGTGTCACACACTCGTGTATAGAGGTGAGGCGGCCTCTGAACCTTTCTATAGCACATTGAAAACTATAAAGCAGACCATAGTTATGAATTAAATTGCATGCATATGTTTGTGCATTGTTTTGTTTGCTCAATGAGCCATGATGTGTGCCCACCCCTTTCGAATTTGAATATTTTTAGTTGATTATGCAGGTACTACTGTGGAGGAATATATGAATGCTCCTACATATGGGTACATTGCTACAATGGATGCTGAAGATGTAGTAGAGACGCATGACTCATCATGCGAGTGCAACTCATGCGTTTTCGATTAGATTTTTATTTGAACTATTAAGGAAATGTAATTTGATATTTTATTTATTTATGTCTCGGTTAATACAACATAATTGGATATTTTTTTATGATTATCACAGCTAGATTCTCAGTTCATTTAATATTAAGACTTCTGCTATTGTGTATTTATTCTAATTTTGATTGTGGATCTGTATGGTTTAAGTTAAAGGACACAGCCTATTAGAGATCCTGGTTGAACCGTTGGTTTATTAGCGGTTCATCACACCATTCTGAATAGTGCGGAATTGGGGTGTGACAACTTAGTATCAGAGCTCTCAGGCCCTGTCTTTTAAACCAGTATACTACCACAAATGTTTGTGAACTGAGATAGGATAAAAATTTAAAAGCTGTAATAATAACACATTATAAGCATCTGTGTTGTTGAAACAAAATTTAAAAGAGAATAATGCATCTATTAAATGAGAAACAAGTTCATATACACTCGAGTGAAAGGCAAACGTATATACATGTTAAACCAAAGCAAGTTTATATACCTATCCAAAGCTGAGTATAGTCCACAACCCGGACAGTTACTCTGTAATACAAAAAAAAATACATCATAAAGCTGGAGGTGATGGGGGAGGCGGTGCCTTGTGGTCTCTATCACAGTCCTCAGCATACACCCTTGTCAACCAGGCTATCTGAGTCTGGGTCGTCTGAAGACTAGCTGTGAGATCAGCCACCCGCCGATCAAACATGCGCTGAGCCTCTCTAATTTCATGCAGTAGGCCCATCATGTCATCAGAAGGTGGGTGTGAAGGACCAGCTGAATGTGAAGGGCCAGCTGAATGTGAAGGACCAGCTCCAGTAGTATGTGTAGGTGATGAAGGATGATTGGAGTCCACATCCATGTACATATGATCCTCATCCCCAGCATCACCCCCATGAACCCCTGCTCCAGCGGTTGCCGCTGCTGCCTCAGCGTCTGCTATCTCTACCCTGATACGAGGACGCACCAGAGCATTCCTCTCCTCATTACTGACCTGAGCATCCCGCATGCCCATCTTACAGATGGCCTCCTAGTCTAGAGTTGAATCCTCTCATCCACTAAATCAACACTAAGGTGGGTAAGCCATGTGGTAATCAGATGCCCATAGGGCAGGTTTCCTATCTGACCAGGCAGCATAGCACTGATCATCGTCTGCATAATAATATAAGGGAGGCAGACAGGCTACCTAGTGCAGATATAGTAAAGCAAATACTGGGTCAACTGGGAGGCCCTCTCGTAATGTCCACTCTGAGGTATCAGGTTGTGCTGAATGATCTTACACTACACCTGAGGCTCTGGACATAGGTTGATCGCCTTCATCTCCCAACGATCCTCTCTGATAAGCTGACAGTCTATCTCAGCCCACACCTCCAAGGAAAAGAACTAGGGCTCTCTGGGAGCGCAGTATACCAAGGGGCCATCATATGAAATGCCCAAGAGGTCCGCTAACTGCTGATAGTCAAAGGAAACCTCTACTCCCTTGACGTAGCTCGTAATCCTAAGCTCCCTACCCCTCTCAGTGTCATTGTGATCTCCCACCAACTAGAGATTACAATAGAACTGTCTCACCAGATCCGGACGGGTACAGGCGTAGTAGGTGATCACGGGAAGCCAGCTCATGTCACCAAATGCTCTCTCTACGTCAAACAAGGCTAGGCTAGCCAAGTCCACACGACGACCTCCCCCCACCTTTTTACGAGCATAGTGGGCATACTGAACCTCGGCCTCGTTAGAACGGAAGTGAACTGGATCGTGAACCCTAGGTACTTTGGTATGAGCCATATTATCTGCAAAAAAAAAAAAAAAAAAAAAACCAAGAAAAATAGATAATAGCTTAGTAAAGGTGAATAACCCAAAAATTTCGGCATTATGACGGCATAATTGGGCAAAAGCCTCACTTTTCACCCATACATATGGGTAGGAGAACTTATATAGATTTTAAACTATCCTGCAAAAGTTATACAGTTGAAAATTTCATCTTAAAAGATTAAATTTGAAGAAATTTCATGAAATTCAAAAATATTGACAAATTAGGTCAAAATTGGAATTTTTCAAGTTTCTCGATAACCAACCGATGAAACTTGAATGTTTTTTAGGGCTTTCATCCATTGAGTCACCAAAAGCAAAAACCCCCAATAAAAATCGAATTTTTACGATTGGAAAAAGTTTAATTTGAAGAAAATGGTGTAAACGAGCAAAAACCTAGTTAGAAAGCTCTAAAACATGAAACAGTAGAGAACATACCTGTAGAGAAGGAGTAGAAGTCAAAAAGTGAAGCAAAAATCACCAATGGATCGGAGTTGACACTATAGCAACTCAGTGGAATGAGCCAAGTCAGAAAGGAGGAGAAAGAATGAGAAATGAAACCAAAATCGGTATTAAAAACCTGATTTTGAGTCCTAGGGTCGCATAATTCGACCCAGACATGCGACCCTACCTCCGACCTATTCATCGACCCTAGGCTCTCGGTAAGTAACAGTGGTTCTCAGGGTCACATACCCTAGGGTCAGACATGCATCGACCCTACCATCGACCCTACGATGGAAAATACAGTATTTTTGACAGAATGATTTGAAAATTTTGAAAATATCATTGACTAGTGGATTTAAATATGAGAATAAGGTATATGATGATTGCCTCACATATTCTATGATTTTCAGGCATTACCACTACCAGAGCAGATAATGGCTGGATGCAGAGTGACCAGACAAAGCCGTAGCTGTATGACCTATATCAAACTAACCCGGTCTTACCACCTTGAACCAAGTCTACCCATCATGGTCGAACCACATGGACCAAGTACGTGAAGGAGATCACGATCCCAGGTATTAAACTGACCCAAAAACCCTCAAAATAAGGGGAGGGTCGCATACCCAGCAAGGGAGGGTTGGACCCCCCAAGTATAAAAGTCAGACCCCCAGTTTTACATGGGGGGTCAGACACTTTAAGGACCAGGGGTCGACGGGATCTCCGACCCCCCTATCGACCCCCGGTAGTCGGCAAAAACAGCTCGAACCAAATGTTAGGAAACTTTCCTAATTTCAATGGGATTCCATCCTAGTCTCAATGGGACTTATTTTAGGAGTTTCTAATCTAAAAATAGGACGTTCCTAAGCCTCTTTCACTCATTTTACAACCCTAATTGGATTGAGAGAAAGAGAAGAGAAGGAAGAGAAGGAAGAGAAGGAGAAGCAAAGGAAAGTGGAGAAGAAGACGAAAGAGAAGGGATTCAGAGGAAGAAGCATACTTCTCAAGTATGGATACTATTTCCATGAATTTCTAAAGACCTTAGTGTAGATAATGAAGAGGAATGATCTAGGAGGAACCCAAATCATCCACCCATGGTTAGGTTTTCATGGAAAACCATGGGGGAAATCATGAAAGTCATATAGGTGAATGAACCACGGTTCTAGGCCATAAAACAAGTGTGGAATGGCTTGTGGAAACAAGCCATTGGACCCCAAACACGAAGAATGGACTGAAGGAAGAAAAATTGATAAAACCCACGGGGGGTCTTATGGGGGGTCGATGGCCAATCGACCCTACCAGACCCTGTGCATCGACCCCCAGTGTTTGGGAAGTCCAGAATAGGGGTGGTCGCACCCAGGGTCGACCAAACCTCCGACCCTAGCATCGACCCCTAGTTAGCAGTACGCTTTTTAAAGTCCGAATTAATTCTAATTAAATTCTATCAACTTAGTTAGGTTTTCTAGTGATATAATATCGATATATAGTTGATTCTTAAAGCTTGAAAGAGGACTTACGATCAAGTAAAGGTGAGGAAACAAAACCTAAACTAATTCGTTAATAACAAACTGTTTTTATTTTTTGAGTCCAATGCTATGCTTGATTTTATGCGAACATGCTTGTAACGTGTATTCAACATGTCATCCAATATTTCTATTTATTGTTCATGCATATTTACTTTTTTATTTATAACATGATAATGACCATGATGATAGGAATAGGCATGTGAATGTATGTGTGTGGTTGGTGTACTTGATGCGAGCGAGTATCAGGGGGGTGTCATAGGCCGGTCCTCAGCACTGTAGCTCTATCTCTAACTCAAGTCTTGGGCATTAACATCATTGTATCGCTATTACTTTAGCAAAACTATTACGTCGTAGAGTATCAGGGGAGGTGGTCTCGGTCCTTGTAGTCTCTGACTCTACCGGAGGGCCTTAGCTCTATCTCTATGGGCGTTCTAAGGGATGCTTGGGTGTAGCATTGGATACACTGTTTGGCATTAGGATTGGTTAGTTGCAAGCCCAGTTTGCAAGCCCTCGCCAGCAGGGGCTTACGTATTGGTAGGGCACTGTACAACAACAAACGTTAACCTTTGTTGTACAATGTTCATGGTAGGGTGGATGGGGACGACAATAAACGTTAACCATTGGGTGGACTTCCTCACCCTGTGTATAGAGGAGGGGTCAATAAACGTTAACCTTTGACCTCCAACCCTTTCTATAGCACATTGCGAACTATAAACCAGACCAAAAATATGAATTGAATGTATGCATATGTATTGTTGCATTGTTTTGTTTGCTCACTGAGCCATGATGTGTGCTCACCCTCTCGACGTCGAATATTTTTAGTTGATGATGCGGGTAGTACCGTCGAAGATTATGTCAATGCTCTAGTGTACGGGCACATGGCGGTGATGGAAGTTGAAGACAAAGTGGATACGCATGACTCCTCTTGCGAGTGCAACTCATGCGTATTCGATTAGATTTTATTTTATTTTATTATTTAGATTTAGTAAAGGCATGTAATTGATATTTATTTATGTCTTAGTTGATACAGAATAATTTTCTACTTAAATATGATTATCACATCTAGATTTCTCAGTTCATTCTACTATAAGACTTCCGCTATTGTGTATTTACTCTGATTATGAATGTGGATGTATGAGGTTTAGATAAAACGGATATAGCCTACTCGAGATCCTAGTGTACCATTGGTTTGTTGATGGTTCATCACACCATTCTGAATAGTGTGGAATTAGGGTATGACAACTTGGTATCAGAGCTTCTTAGGCCTTGTCCGCTAAACTAGCATACCTTCACGACGAATTGTGAACTGAGATAGGATAAAAATAAAAACTGTAATATTAACACACTATAAGCACAAGTGATTATTGAGACCCAATTTGAAAAGAGAATAATGCATCTATTAAAGGGAGAACAATTTTAAATACAATGAGAGAGAAACAAACGTATATAAATAGCTAAAGCAGAGTACAGTCCATAACCCGGACAGTTACTCTGTAGTGTAAAGAAAGAAAATAAATACAATCATGAAGCTGGAGGTAAAGGAGGAGGCGGTACCTCACGGTCTCTGTCATAATCCTTAGCGTAGACTCTAGTCAACCAGGCTACCTGAGTCTGAGTCGTCTGAAGACTAGCTGTGAGACCAGCCAGCCGCTAATCAGTCACGCGTTGAGTGCCCAAAAGCTCCTCCATCCGCATATCTGACCGGCGCTGAGCATCTATGAGCTCTCCCATCCTCATGACCGATATGCACTGGGCGTCTAGTAGCTCATCCACTCTCACGCTGAGCATCTAGTAACTCCCCCATCCTCAGATCAGATCTGCGCTGAGCCTCTCTGATCTCATGCAATATCCCCATCATATCAGAAGGTGGGTGTAAAGGACCAGTCGCATGAGAAGGACCAGCCGCGTAAGAAGTACTAGCTCCAGCAGCATGTGTAGGTGAAGGAGGTGGTATGGAGTCCACATCCATGTACAGACGGTCATCATCATCAGCAAGCTCCCTATGAACTCCAGTGGCTACTGCTGCTGCCTCAGCGTCAGCCATCTCTACGCGAGTGTCAAGGCGCACCATCGCGTTCCTCTCTTCATCACTGACCTGAGCATCACGCATGCCCATCTTACAAATTGCCTCCCAATCTAGAGGTGATGAGAAGGATTTCTCCTGAATCTTCTCATCCACTAAGTCAACCCCCAGGCGGGTAAGCAAGGTAGTGATCATGTGTCCGTAAGGAAGGTTGCCGGTATGACTGGGCAAAGTGGCACTAATCATGGTACGCATAATGATGTATGGAAGGCAGACGGGCTGCCTAGTGCATATACAGTATAGGAGATACTGGGTCAGTTGGGAGACCCTCTCTTAATGACCACTCTGCGGTATCAGGTTATGCTAAATGATCTTGCAGTATATCCGTGGATCAGAACGCAGATTACATGCCCTCATCTGCCAACAATCAGGTCGGATGAGCTGACTATCGATCATAGCCCTCATCTATAGAGAGAAGAACTGGGGCTCTCCAGGAGCACAGAAAACCATTGGGCCAGCATAGGAAATGCCCAGTAGGTCGACTAGCTGACAATAATCAAATGAGATGTAAACTCCCTTGACGTAGCTCGTGATACGCAGCTCATTACCCCTCTCTACATCATTGTAATCCCCCACCACCTGAAGGTTACAATAGAACTGGCGTACCAAGTCCGGGCAGGTACAGGCGTCGTAAGAGATGACAGAGAGCCATCCCATCACCAAATGCTCTCTCCACATTGAACAAGGCTAACTCAGCCAAGTTTACCTTGCGACCTTTCTCTACCTTCTTACGAGCAAAGCGGGCATATTGTGCCTCAGCTTCATTAGAACGGAAGCGAAGACGGTCGCGAACACTAGGAACCTTGGTACGGGCCATAATATCTGCAAATCATGAGGAAAAACAGATAATGGATTAGTAGGGAAGAAAAAAATCCAAACTTTTGACATTATAACGACGTAAGTTGGCCAAAAGCCTCACTTTTCACCCATACACTTGGGCAGGAGGAATTACATAGGTTCTAAACTATCCTGCAATACTCATACATTTGGAAATTCTATCTAACGGAATTCAATTTGAATAAATTTTGAGAAATTCAAAAATCTTGATAATTTAGGCCAAAAAGGGCAAATTTCGAGTTTCTCGATAACCAACCGATGAAACTCAAATATTTTTGAGGGCTTTCGTCCATTGACTCCCCAACAAAAAAATCCCCCAATAAAAATCAAATTCTTACGGCTGGAAAAAGTTTAATTTGAAGAAAAGGAGATATATGGGTTAAAACCTAGAAAAGAAAACCTAAAAACATGTAAAGGTAAGATACATACCTGTAGGAAAGGTGTAAACGTCGAAACAAGGAACCCAAATGACCAATGTAGCAGTGTTGGCACTGTAGAAACTTAGAGGAAGGAGATGAGTCGAAACGGAGGAGGAAGAATGGAAAATGAACTCAGAATCGGACCTTAAAAATCTGATTTTTGGTCTGGGGGTCGGAGAATTCGATTAGAACAATCGACCCCCATATCGACCACCGCATTGACCCTCGGTTCTTGGGAACCTGACAGAAAACCAGGGGTCGCACCTTAGGTCGGACATACTCCGACCCCCCATCGACCCCCGGCTCTCGGGAAAAATGGATGATTCCCAGGGTCGATACTGAGGGTCAGACATACCATCGACCCCCACCATCGACCCTGCATAGAAAAGACAGTATTTTTTTTCACAGAATGACCTGAAAAATTTAAAAATAACATCGGTTAGTGTATCTACATGAAGTATAAATGATTGCCTCACATATTTTAATGATTTTCAGGCATCACCATTATCAGAGGAAAAGTATGGCTGGGCGTAGAGTAACCAGGCAGAGCCGAAACGCAGTTCCACCACCACCACCCATGGAGGAAGCCAGTCAAGAAAATATATATGCACAGGGTAATCCACAGGTTGCACCACCAGTAAACCAGGGTCAGACAAATCCTACAAACTTGCCACCTCTACCACCGGAGCTGGCAACCGTGGTTATGAACCTAGCGCAACAGTTGCAATGAATGCAACAAGCACAGGCTCAAATGCATGCAACAATGGGAATGATGTTTCAGACAAAACATGCTACACCGATGCCAACTGGACAAACAAGTGCAGCACCGGTGGGTAACCACCCAGCACCTCAAACACCTCAATCACCAGCTGCATAGATTCCAGTAACAGGTCCTAAAGTAGTTCAAATTAATTACTAGTATCTACAACTTATGTTGGGGCATACCCTCAGAATCAAATGGACCACTCTCGACTGGTTGAGTGATTCTTACAGATGAAGCCCATGGAGTTTAACAGAAAACCGTCTGATCCGCTCTGACCGTCTGATGACTATTACAGAAGAACTGAAGGTATTATGTGCCACCTTCATGCTAAAAGGTGATGTACATCATTGGTGGAAATCTACCAAGGCCTACCTATTAACCAAGCACGCCCTATTGACCTGGGCTATATATAAAGAAGCTTTCTTTGAGAAGTACTTTCCCCAAAGCTTCAAAGATTCTATGGAGAAGGAGTTCCTAAGTTTATATCAGGGACAGATGTCCGTGGATGCATACCAACAGCATTATGAGGAGCTATTTTCTTTGCACCACTCAGCATGCAAGAAGAAGATACTAAGACTCGTAGGTTTGTCATGGGACTTAGAGGAAGCATCAGAGAGCATGTTCTAGGTTTGGAGAAGAAAGTATATAATGAAGCTGTGCAAATTGCTCGAGTTATAGAATCGAGCAAGAAGGAGAGCTATTTTATGCAAAATAGAGGCATAAAAAGGCCAGCTGGAAATGCTTATAACGGAGGGAATAACTAGACATTCGAACCCTTCCGTGCTTAAGGCTTTACTACTGCACCCAAGACTACCCCAGTAGCTCAACAACAGCCAAAGCTAAATACTGAAGGTCTAAAATGTTATAACTGCAATCAAGCGGGGCATATGGCAAGGGAGTGTCCTAAGCCCAGGAAGCAGCTACATCAAGGACGAGTTTATGCTGTTACATCGGAGGATGCTGCCACATCACCCAATGTGGTTACAGGTATGACTGAAACTTTTTAAGTTGTATTACATTGTGTGAGCATGTAGACTAAGTTAAAATAAATCACAGGTATCGTACCTATAAATGACATTCCTGCCAGAGTACTCTTTGACTCAGGAGCTACTCATTCATTTTATATCTGTGTCATTTGGAAAGAAGCTGAATTTACCCATCAAAACATTAGACTACAAACTACTTGTACGATCACCGATGGGGTTAGAAGTGGAGTTAGAAAAAGGTTATGGGCCATGTCCAGTTCTCATTGGCGAGAAAACCTTAAATGCAATATTGATCAAACTTGGGATGGCAGACTTTGACGTCATCTTGGGAATGGACTGGTTAGCTCGGCATTCTGCAAACCTATTATGCACCGAAAAGAAGCTAACATTTAAAGACAAAGAAGGAGCAGAATTCAGTTTTGTGGGAACCAAACTTCCCCGTAAACGCAAGCTCATACTCTCAGCACTAAAGGCTAAGAAGTGCTTTGAGAAAGGAGTAGTCGGGTATCTAGTGTCAGTAGTCGACCTCACTAAAGAAGCACCACGGATGGAAGATATTGATGTCCTGCGGGACTACCCCGACGTATTTTCTGAGGAACTATCTGGATTACCACCCGACCGAGCCATAGAGTTTGTGATAGATCTTATACCTGGAGCCATACTAGTATCAAAAGCACCTTATCGAATGACTCCTACTGAATTAAAGGAGTTGAAAGTACAACTACAAGAACTATTGGACAAGGGTTATATTCGACCTAGTATATCACCATGGGGAGCGCCAGTATTGTTCATAAAGAAGAAGGACGGTAGCGTTCGATTATGTATCGACTATCAGGAGTTGAACAAACTCACAATCAAGAATCGATATCCACAACCTCGGATCGATGACTTGTTCGATCAGTTGCAAGGAGAAAAAGTATTTCTAAGATCGATCTTCGATCAGGCTACCATCAGTTGAAGATTAAAGATGGTGATATTCCTAAGACAGCTTTCAAGACCCGATATGGACACCATGAATTCTTGGTCATGTCTTTTGGATTAACAAATGCACCAACAACTTTCATGGAACTTATGAACTGGGTTTTCCAAGATATGTTGGATACGTCGGTTATTGTATTTATTGATGATATATTGGTATATTCCAAGTACAAGGAAACCCATATTAAGAATATAAACGCCACTCTACAGCATTTAAGGAAAGAAAAGCTGTACGCCAAATTTACCAAGTGTGAGTTTTGGCTAAGTGAAGTCACCTTCCTAGGCCATGTAGTATCCGTTTAAGGAATCAAAGTGGATCCCAGCAAGATCGAGGCTATTGTAAAGTGGGAAGCACCAAAGAGCGTTGCAAAAATTTGAAGTTTTCTGGGTCTAGCTGGTTATTATCGGCGATTTGTGGAAGACTATTCCCGGATTGCCGTACCTCTCACCAGTTTGACTAAGAAAGGTGAAAAGTTTGTGTTGACGGATAAATGCGAGAAGAGCTTCCAAACCTTGAAGACCAGATTGATATCCGCTCTGATTTTGACTATTCCTGTTCCAGGACAGCCATTTATCTTGTACACTAATGCGTCAGGACTAGGATTAGGATGTGTGCTTATGCAAGGAGAACAAGTAATTTCTTATGCCTCAAGACAGTTAAAGACACATGAGAAAAGTTATCCCACTCATGATTTGGAGTTAGCGGCAGTAGTACATGCTGTCAAGATATAGAGATATTACCTATACAAGGAGAAGTTTTAGATTAAATCAGACCATAAAAGTCTTACTTATCTATTTAATCAGAAGGAGTTGAATATGAGACAAAGAAGATGGTTGGAACTATTGAAAGACTATGATTGTGATATCCAGTATCACTCGGGGAAAGCTAATGTAGTAGCGGATGCGTTGAGCAGAAAGGCAATGATAAGATCTCAAGGAGAGGTTAGCACAACTGCAGCAATGTGTACTATTAGAACGATATTCAATTACAGTAATGAGCAGTATGTGATAGATACAACGGATGGATCAGCCAATCAAGAGTTCATTCATCGGTATTCCAATATGTTCGCTGCATTGAAGATTATACCGGATATAATTGATGAAGTCAAGACAACTATCAAATCAGACCCTTACCTGAGAACGGTACAAGAAGACATCGAAAAAGGTAGAACTAACCCTGAGTTAACCTTGGACGAAGAGATGGTATTGAAGTACACAGGAAGAATATGTGTACCTGAAACAGAAAGTGTGGACATTAGACACCGACTGATGAAAGAAGCCCATACCACCATCTATTTGATACATCCGAGAAGTACAAAAATGTAACATGATCTAAAGAAACTATATTGGTGGAGAGGAATGAAAGCAGATATAGCTAAGTTCGTGTCTCAATGCCTAAATTTTCTGAAACTAAAGGCTGAACGACAAAGACCGGCAGGACTGTTACAGGCGTTACCCGAACCAGAATGGAAATGGGACTGCATCACTGTGGACTTTGTCACAGGATTACCACTGACTCCTCGAGTAGTTGACGCGGTTTGGGTGATTGTAGAGCCTGACTAAAACAGCTCGCTTTATACCAATACGACCTCAGTATACACTAGAGAGGTTGGCTAAGCTGTATGTGGAAAATATTGTTCGATTACACAGTGTACCAGAGAGCATTGTGTCCGATAGAGATCCACGATTTACTTCCAAGTTTTGGGAAGGATTGCAAAAGGCTATGGGTATAACATTGAAGTTTAGTACTGCATTCCATCCACAGATAGATGGACAGTCAGAGCGTACAATTCAGATTCTAGAAGATATGCTATGAGCATGTGTAATTGATTTTAAAGGATCATGGGATGAAAAGTTACCACTGATCGTGTTCGCATATAACAATAGCTATCAGCCTACTATATAGATGTCACCCTATGAAGCACTGTATGGAAGAAAGTGTCGAACTCCATTATTTTGGAATGAAGTTGGTGAACGTAGTCTCGTTGGACCAGAATTTATTGAGGAGACTTGTCGAGTGGTCGACATTATCAAGGAATGAGTGAGAACGGCCCAGAATCGTCAGAAGCAATATGCAGATACTCGACGCAGAGATCTTGAGTTCGTCGTGGGTGACAAAGTATTCTTAAAGGTATCACCTATGTGAGGTCTGAAACGGTTCGGACAAAAAGGGAAACTAAGTCCAAGATATGTCGGGCCATAAGAGATTCTAGCTAAGCGTGGGAAAGTGGCTTACCAGTTAGCACTACCACCATCTATGTCAAGTGTGCATGATGTATTTCATATTTCCTTATTGAAGAAGTATGTCAAAGATCCAACGCACGTTCTGATAGTAGATCTGTTTGATTTGACTGATGATTTGACATTTGAAGTGACACCAACTGAAATCACCAGCCGAAAGGTTCAACGACTATGCAACCGAGAAATCTATTATGTTAAGGTCACTTGGAGAAGTAGAGACATGGAAAGAAGAGAATGCTATGCGAAAGCAATACCCTCATTTATTCTACTCAGAATATATGAACAATTTCGAGGAAGAAATTTTTATAAGTTGGGGGGAGTTGTAAGACCTGTATCAAACTAACCCAGTCATATCACCTTGAACCAGGTCTACCCATCATGGTCGAACCACATGGACCAAGTGCGTGAAGCAGATCACGATCCTAGGTATTAAACTGACCCAAAAACACTCAAAATAAGGGGAGGGTCGCATACCCAGTAAGGGAGGGTCGGACCCCCCCAGTATAAAAGTCAGACCCCCAGTTTTACATGGAGGGTCGGACAGTTTAAGGACCAGGGGTCGATGGGATCTCCAACCCCCCTATCGACCCCCGGTAGTCGGCAAAAACAACTCGAACCAAAAGTTAGGAAACTTTCCTAATTTCAATCGGATTCCTTCCTAGTCTCAATGGGACTTATTTTAGGAGTTTCTACTCTATAAATAGGACGTCCCTAAACCTCTTTCACTCCTTTTACAACCCTAATTGGATTGAGAGAAAGAGAAGAGAAGGAAGAGAAGGAGAAGAGAAGGAAAGTGGAGAAGAAGACCAAAGAGAAAGGATTCAGAGGAAGAAGCATACTTCTCAGGTATGGATACTATTTCCATGAATTTCTAAATACCATAGTGTAGATAATGATGAGGAATGATCTAGGAGGAACCCAAATATTCCACCCATGGTTAGGTTTTCATGGAAAACCATGGGGGAAATCATGAAAGTCATATAGGTGAAAGAACCACGGTTCTAGGCCATAGAACAAGTGTGGAATGGACTGTAGAAACAAGCCATAGGACCCCAAACATGAAAAATGGACTGAAGGAAGAAAAATTGTCATAACCCACAGGGGGTAGCATGGGGGGTCGATGGCCAATCGACCCTACCAGACCCTGAGCATCAACCCCCAGTGTTCGGGATGTCCAGAATACGGGTGGTCGCACACAGGGTCGACCAAACCTCCGACCCTAGCATCGACCCCCACTTAGCAGCATGCTTTTTAAAGTCTGGATTAATTCTAATTAAATTCTATCGACTTGGTTAGGTTTTCTAGTGATATAATATCGATATATAGTTGATTCTTAAAGCTTGAAAGAGGACTTACGATCAAGTAAAGGTGAGGAAACAAGACCTAAAATAATTGGTTAATAACAAACTGTTTTTATTTTTTGAGTCCAATGCTATGCTTGATTCTATGCGAACATGCTTGTAATGTGCATTCAACATGTCATCCAATATTTCTATTTATTGTTCATGCATATTTACTTTATTGTTTATAACATGATAATGACCCTGATGATAGGAATAGGCATGTGAATGTATGTGTGTGGTTGGTGTACTTGATGCGAGCGAGTATCAGGGGGTGTCATAGGCCGGGCCTCAGCATTCTAGCTCTATCTCTATCTCAAGTCTTGTGCATTAGCATCGTCGTATCGCCATTACTTTAGCAGAACTATTACGTCGATGAGTATCAGGGGAAGTGGTCTCGGTCCTTGTAGTCTCTGAATCTATCAGGGGGCCTTAGCTCTATCTCTATGGGCGTTCTGAGGGATGCTGGGGTAGGCCTTGGATACACTGTTTAGCATTACGATTGATTAGTTGCGAGCCCAGTTTGCAAGCCCTCGCTAGCATGGGCTTACATGTTGGTAGGGCACTGTACAACAATAAACATTAACCTTTGTTGTACAATTTTGATTGTAGGGTGGATGGGGACGACAATAAACGTTAACCTTTGGGCAGACTTCCACACCCTGTGTATAGTGGAGGGGTCAATAAACATTAACCTTTGACCCCCAACCCTTTCTATAGCACATTGCGAACTACAAACCAGACCAAAGATATGAATTGAATTCATGCATATGTATTGTTGCATTGTTTTGTTTGCTCACTGAGCCATGATGTGTG
This sequence comes from Protea cynaroides, assembly GCA_028583415.1. Taxonomy (NCBI): domain Eukaryota; kingdom Viridiplantae; phylum Streptophyta; class Magnoliopsida; order Proteales; family Proteaceae; genus Protea; species Protea cynaroides. The sequence continues at coordinate 39,532,968 of CM053265.1, forward strand.
CTTACCCTCTCGACGTCGAATATTTTTAGTTGATAATGCAGGTAATACCGTCGAAGATTATGTCAACGCTCCAGTGTACGGGCACATGGCGGCGATGGAAGTTAAAGACGATGTGGATACGCATGACTCCTCTTGCGTGTGCAACTCATGCGTATTCGATTAGATTTTATTTTATTATTTGGATTTAGTAAAGAAATGTAATTGATATTTATTTATGTCTTAGTTGATATAGAATAATTTGCTACTTAAATATGATTATCACATCTAGATTTCTCAGTTCATTCTACTATAAGACTTCCGCTATTGTGTATTTACTCTGATTATGAATGTGGATGTATGAGGTTTAGATAAAACGGATATAGCCTACTCGAGATCCTGGTTGAACCCGTTGGTTTATTGACGATTCATCACACCATTCTGAATAGTACAGAATTGGGGTGTGACAGTAACTCTATTCCACCACCACCACCCATGGAGGAAGGCGGCCATGAAAATCCAGAAGTACAGGGTAATTCGAATGTGGCACAGCCAGTAACTCACGGCCAGGAAAATCCTACAAACCTGCCAGCTCCACCTACAGACCTAGCGACAACCATAATGAATTTGGCACAACAACTGCAGCAAATACAATAGGTACAAGCTACTATGCAAGCTGCCATAGGCATGGTTTTTCCAGCTGCACAGACGACACCGATGCCAGTAGGACAGGCAAGCACAGTACTAGGGGGAAGTAACACAGTACCCCAAGTACCTCAAACTCCCATCATGCAGGCTCAAGTATAAAACCCTGAAGTATCTCCAGGTGGATATCAATACCATCCACCTATGTATGGGGCTTATGTTCCTCATCAACTAGACCACTCTAGACTAGTTGAGCGTTTTCTAAAGATGAAGCCCAAGGAATATAGTGGTAAGCCAGCTGATCCGTTGTGGCCAACACACTGATCGATGAGATGGAGAGGAATTTTACAATGATGACGGTAAATGAAGAGGAGAAAGTATTGTGCACAACGTTCATGCTGAAAGGCGATGCAAACCACTGGTGGAAGTCCACACGGACGTATCTGTTGACAAAGCACGCCCAACTGACCTGGGATATATATAAGGAGGCATTCTTTTAGAAGCACATTCCTAGAAGTTTCAGAGATTCTATGGAGAGAGAGTTCCTGAGTTTGTATCAGAGGCAAATGATTGTGGATGCATATCAAAAGTGTTATGAGGAGCTGTTCTTCTTTGCACCCTCCAGCATGCAAGAAGAAAACACAAAGACCCGAAGGTTCGTCATGGGACTCAGGGGAAGCATCCGTGAACATGTTCTGCGACTTGAGAAGAAAGTCTAAAATGAAGCTGTACAAATTGCTCGCGTGATAGAGTCAAGCCAGAAAGAGAGCTATTTTGCCCAAAACAGGGGTAATAAATCACCAAATGGAAATTCTTACAATGGAGGGAACACCAAGGTATTCAAACATTTTCGTACTCAAGGCTTCAATGCTGTAGCCAAGACCACTTCAGCAGCCCCACCGCAACCAAAGAAAAATGGGGAAGGAATAAGATGTTTTAACTGCAATCAAGTAGGGCATGTCTCAAGAGAGTGTACTAAGCCCAGAAAACAACTACAGCAAGGTCGAGTCTATGCTGTTACATCTGAGGATGCTATCGCATCGCTTGATGTGGTCACAGGTATGACCAAAACCTTTCATTTTGTGTTATATTGTGTGAGCATGTAGACTAAATTAAAACAAATCACAGGTATCGTACCTATTAATGGCATTCCTGCCAGAGTACTCTTTCATTCAAGAGCTACTCATTCTTTCATATCTGTGTCATTTGGAAAAAAGCTGAACCTACCACTCAAATATCTAGACTATAAACTGCTTGTATGGTCACCGATGGGATTAGAAGTGGAATTAAAAACAGGTTATGGACCATGTCCAGTCCTTATTGACGAGAAAACTCTAGATGCAACCCAGATTCAACTTGAGATGGCAGACTTTGACGTCATCTTGGGAATGGACTGGTTAGCTCGGCATTCTGCAAACCTATTTTGTGCCGAAAAGAAGCTGACATTTAAAGACAGGAAAGGAGCAGAGTTCAGTTTTGCGGGAGTCAAACTTCCCCGTAAACGAAAGCTCATACTCTCTGCATTAAAGGCAAGGAAGTGCCTTGAGAAAGGAGCAGTTGGGTATCTAGTATCTATGGTCGATCTTACCAAGGAAGCAGCACGAATCGAGGATATTGATGTTGTGCGTGACTTCCCAGATGTATTTCCTGAAGAGTTACCAGGACTACCACCCGATCGAGCGACAGAGTTCGTTATAGATCTTATACCCGGAGCCGCACCAGTATCTAAAGCACCTTATCGAATGGCTCCTACTGAACTAAAGGAATTAATGGGTTGCAAGAACTACTGGACAAGGGTTACATCCGACCTAGCATATCACCATTGGGAGCACCAGTATTATTCGTAAAGAAGAAGGATGGTAGTGTTCGACAGTGTATAGACTACCAGGAACTGAATAAGCTGACATTCAAGAATCGATATCCATTGCCTCGGATCGATGACTTGTTCAGTTGCAAGGTGCCAAAGTGTTGTCCAAAATCGATCTTCAGTGAGGCTACCATCAGTTGAAGATCAAAGACGGTGATATTCCCAAGACAGCATTCAGGACCAGATATGGACATTATGAATTTTTGGTCATGTCTTTTGGATTGACAAACGCACCAGCAACTTTTATTGAACTTATGAATCGGGTAATCCATGATATGTTGGATAGATCGGTTATTGTATTCATTGATGACATATTGGTCTACTCCAAGGACAAGGAAACTTGTATTAAGAATCTAAACGCCGCTCTGCAGCGATTACAGAAAGAGAAGCTTTACGCTAAATTTACAAAGTGTGAGTTTTGGCTAAATGAGGTTGCATTCCTAGGTCATGTTGTATCCGCTGAAGGAATTAAAGTGGATCTTAGCAAGATCGGAGCCATTTAAAGTGGGAAGCACCAAATAGCGTTGCAAAAATTAGAAGCTTCCTGGGTCTAGCTGGTTATTATCGACGATTTGTGGAAGACTATTCCCGAATTGCCGTACCTCTCACCAGTATGACTAAGAAGGGCGAAAAGTTTGTTTAGACTGAGAAATGCGAGAAGAGTTTCCAAACATTGAAGGCTAGATTGATATCTGCTCCGATCTTGACCATTCCGATTCCAGGACAGCCATTTATTTTGTACACTGATGTGTTAGGATTGGGATTAGGATGTGTACTTATGCAATGAGAACAAGTAATTACTTATTCCTCAAGACAATTGAAGACACATGAGAAGAACTATCCCACTCATGATTTGGAATTAGCGGCAATAGTACATGCTGTCAACATATGGAGACATTACTTGTACGGAGAGAAATTTTAGATTAAATCAGATCATAAGAGCCTGTCTTTTCTCTTTAATCAGAAGGAGTTGAATATGAGACAAAGAAGATGGCTGCAACTATTGAATGATTATGATTGTGGTATCCAGTATCATCCAGGAAAAGCTAATGTGGTTGCTGACGTGCTGTGTAGAAAGGCAATGATAAAATCTTAAGGAGAGGTTAACACAACTGCCGCAATGTGTACTACCAAAAAAGTGTTCAGTTATGGTAATTAGCAGTTTGTGATAGATGCACGGGGTGAATCAACCAACCAAGGGTTTATTCATCGGATTTCAAGTATGTTTGCCACATTGAAGATTGTACCTGATATAATTGATGAAGCGAAAACAGCTATTAAATCAGACCTTTATCTAAGAACGGTACAAGAGGACCTTGAAAAAGGTAGGACTATTCTTGAGTTCGCCTTGGACGAAGAAAAGGTACTGAAGTACAAAGGAAGAATATGTGTACCTGAAACAAAAAGTTTGGACATTAGACACCGATTAATGAAGGAAGCCCATACCACCGCCCATTCGATACATCCTGGAAGTACAAAAATGTATCATGATCTAAAGAAATTATATTGGTGGAGAGGAATGAAAGCAGATGTAGCTAAGTTCGTGTCTCAATGCCTAAATTGTCAGAGAGTGAAGGTTGAACGACAAAGACCGGCAGGAATGTTACAGTCGTTACCGGAACCAGCATGGAAATGGAACTGCATCACTATGGACTTCGTCATCGAGTTACCATTGACCCCCCAATTAGTAAGACCTGTACGCCATGGACCCGGTCTAACCTTACAATTTGTGTCGTGAACCGTCTACATATCATGGTCGAGCCAACTGGACCAAGTGTGTGAAGAAACCCATGGCCCAGTATGAAAATTTACTCAAAAACAGTCAAAATGAGGGTAGGGTCGTAGGTTTTAACAGGCAGGTCCGACCCTCCCATCGACACTCCCATCGACCCGTGACCAGGGGTCGTAGAGGGTCTATGAATTGTTCGACCCTCCCATCGACCCTCCCATCGACCCTCGATATTCGACAAAAACAACATGAACTGAAAATTAGTAAACCTACCTAATTTCAATTGGAACCTTTCTTAGACTCAATGAAACTTATTTTGGGAGGTTTTACTCTATAAATAGGACGTCCCTAGGCCTCTTTCACTCCTTTTACAACCCTAATTGAATTGAGAGAAAGAGAAGAGAAGGAAGAGAAGAAGAAGAGAAGCAAGGAAGAGAAGAAAGCAAAAAGAAGAAGAGTTGCAGAGAAGGAGGATTCTTCTCAGGTATGGATACTAATTCCATGAGTTTCTACAGACCTTAGATTAGATAATGAAGAGAGTGTGATCTCGGAGAAACCCAAACCATCAACCCATGGTTAGGTTTCCATGGAAAACCATGGGAGAATACATAAAAGCTATATAGGTGGATGATTCATGGTTCTAGACCGTGGAATGTATGTTGAATGGACAGTAGGAGCAAGCCATAGGACCCCAAACACGAATAATGGACTAAAAGGAGAAAAATTGACCAAAACCCACCGAGGGTCGCACAGAGGGTCGATGACCATCCGACCCTATGTGACCTGAGTATCGACCCTCTGGGTTCTGGAAGTCCAAATTTGGGGAGGGTCAAACCTAGGGTCGATCATGACTCCGACCCTACCTCCGACCCTCAGTTAACAACATGGTTTTTAAATTCGGAATTAATTCTAATTAAATTCTATCGACTTTGTTAGGTCTTATAGCAATATAATAACATTATAAAGGTGATTCTAAAGCTTGGAAGAGGATCTATTAACAAGCTAAGGTGAGGGAAAAAGACCTAAACTAATTGGTTAATAACAAACTCTTTTTATTTTTTTTGAGTCCAATACCATGATTTTGATATGCGTGTGTGCTTGTAATGTGCATTCAACATGTCATCCAATATTTCTATTATTACTGTTCATGCATATTTAAATTTATTGATTATAACATGATGATGTTGATGATGGTAGGAATAGGCATGTGAATGTTTGTGTTTGGCTGGTGTACATGGTGCGGGTAGGGATGGTATCAACCGATACTTCGATGCCGTTCTCATCGGGGTATATTATGCCATGGTCTATTCAAGTCATGTCCACTAAGCAAGTGTTAGTGTGCTTGATACGAGTGGAGCATCAGGGGGAGGACATGACATTGTGGTTCAGCTTGGTCACCAGACTTTAGCTCTATCTCTACTCAAGTCTTGTCCACTAACATCATCGTATCGCCATTACCTTAGGGGAACTAATATGTCGTAGGACATCAGGGGGGGCGACGTGGCATTGTGGTTCAGCCTGGTCACCAGACCCTAGCTCTATCTCTATGGATGTATTGAGGGATGCTGGGGTGAGGCCTTGGATACATTGTTTGACATTAGAGTTGGTTAGTTGCGAGCCCAGTTTGCAAGCCCTCGCCAACAGGGGCTTACGTGTTGGTATGGGCAACCGGTGCAGCTATGCTGTTTTCATGGGGTGTATATTGTCCATGGTGGGTACATGTGGGGCGACAGTGCCGTTTTCATTGGGCGTTTCCACACACTCGTGTATAGAGGTGCGGTGGCCACCTATCCTTTCTATAGCACATTGCAAACTTTAAACCAGGCCAAAGGTATGAATTGATAGCATGCATATGTATTGTTGCATTGTTTTGTTTGCTCATTGAGCCGTGATGTGTGCTCACCCTTTCGAATTCGAGTACTTTTAGTTGATGATGCAGGTACCACCATTGAAGATTATTTGAATGCTCCTGTGTACGGGCATGTGGTGACAATGGAAGTTGAAGACTTAGTGGATATGCATGACTCCTCATGTGAGTGCTACTTAAGCGTATTCGATTAGATTTTGTTTAATTTTATTAAAGACATGTAATTGATATTTATCTAATTATGTCTCAGTTGATTTATCAATAATTTGATATTTATTTATGGTTATCACAGTTAGATTCTCAGTTCATTTACTATAAGATTTCTGCTATTTACCTTAGTACCTCTGATTAATGTGGAATGTGTTTTGGTTTATCATGTGGGATATCCTATTCTAGATCCTGGTTGAACCGTTGGTTTATTGGCGGTTCATCACACCGTTTCGAATGGTACGGATTTGGGGTGTGATAACTTGGTATCAGAGCTCTCGTAGGCCTTACCCATTAAACCTGAATACTTCCATTGGATTCCATGAATTGAGTTAGGATAAATGAAAAGCTTTAATACAAACAAACCATAAACACCTGTGTTAGTTGAGACAAAAATTAAACAAGACGATAATGTACATATAAAATGTGGAACCATATATATTCACTCAAACAGAAAGAGAAGACCAAAAAAATTATCCTAATAAATAAATAATATAGGGTATTACCTATAAGTTGTGTAGTAATCCAAGTATACAAGGATATAGTACAGTAGCAAGAAGGGAGCTTCTGTAAAGTAGAAAATTGAATGCCAAGTTGGTACTCACAAGATGTGAAACTCGACGTATGACAAAGGAAGGAAAAAATGGCTAGTAATGCCTAATTCCCTTCAAAAGTAAAGGGAATGATCTTGGGCCGAATCCAACAGAGATAGGAGAACAATAGCTATACACCAAAGATGAGAGTAACTATAAAAGAAACTAAAGCTATACTCCTGGGTGACGTGGAGACTCAGAGTGAGATCCATTACAAGCTGATCTATTGCCCACTAAGCAAGAAGAGGATGTTGCAACTTGACCCCACCACTATCAGGGTCGAGAATGGGTAATGAAAACTCATCGGAGTTGGTAATCAGATTAGACAAATAAGGGGAAATAAACAACCAGGCCACTCAAGCCAACCACCTGGACTACCAATTACCTTGGTCACGGTTACCATAAACTTGACCCAATAAAATACGAGAACAACAACAGATGAGACTGACTATGGAAGTTGCTATGTAAATCACTACCCAAGTTGCTGATGCTACATCAACACCTCCGGGTCAAACCAAGTATGGTACCAATTGATAGCATCACTGTACCGCAACACCTGTTAGCTATAATACAGTGCCTACTATACAGCAAGTCCCAGTAATGTACATCCCAGTGCAGAAGTTTGGTGTACAACAAGAAATATATCAAGGTGGTTACCCTTATCAGCTATCGATATATGGGATAGCTGCATCATGACACAATGATCCGACCAAGGATTTAGGAATATTTTCTGAAGATTAAACCTCAAACATTTTCAGCAAGGATTTAATCTATTGCAGCCATATGACGAGAAAGTTTATATAGGATGCGATGCATTATTGATTTACTCTTCTGATTATAGAGGATGCAGAAACCAGATTTTAATTTCTTAGACCTTGACAGGATACCTTTTTCATTTAACCTGTCAAGTGGAGTTATGGATATTGTTTCTTTAGTATGAGTCCTGATTATACCAATCTGAACCAATCTCATGATCGACAACATGATCAGAGATATGAACTGAATAAATAGTTAAATGTTTAATCGTGTTGAGCGTACATCTTCTGATTTATACCTGATTTATTAATGTACGAAATCTTTCTCCAGATTTATACCTGATTTATTGATGTATGAAAGCTTCTCCAGATTTACTCTTGTAGTGCCTTGATCAATGGCATTATATACTCGATAAACCCTGTAACCATGAGGTTAAGAGCTGTAGAACCTCTATTTCCATGTATTTGGACCATCGTGCAACCTAACGACCTTTGGATGCCGGTTGGATTACCATAGATTTACTCCTGATTCTTAAAACCTAGGTTCACTAGATAAAGCAAGTGTTCGTCGCCATACTAAATTCGAAAGAAGGAAAGTAATTGTTTTTGGATAACCATTCTGACATCCATTGAAAAGATGTTTAGTGATAATGGAATTATTGGAAGGAAGATGATTAGATTCAGATTAGATTTTATAGCCAAGAAACCTCAGATGAAGTAATGGAGAATCTATTTTGAGATTGCTAAATGGATGGATATGAGTCATGTTTATAAAAGAGTGCATGAGCAAAAATGAGAACTATCAAGAGTTGCTAGTAAAGAAATAGATAGCACTCAAGTAAAGTTAAATATGGTTATATCGGTATGAATTTTGACAAAGTAGAAGATTCCTAAAGGAAAATCTAAGAGTGGATACAAGGGTAAAGTCAAAAAAAAAAATCATGGCACTAATAGTAATCGGTTTAATACAATGAAAATTGAGTTATGCCCAATGTCGAGTGATATGATTAAGTAAAGACCAAAAGAGTTTGGCTGAATTAATGAATTTATAAACATATAACCCAATGCTTAGAAGTAGACTTGGGATATGAAGTAACAATCACAAGATATTTTTTGAGGTATATGAAAGAGAGATCAGGGTAGAACAACAAGGATAAAAAAGATATAAGCTAATGAGTGCAATATGAGGTTTTGACGATAGTCTTTGAAAAATCATAAGAGATGAAGGAACTAGAAAAGCTCTTAAGACCTTATACTAGATTTTGCTAGTTCAAGCCCTTTTGGACTAAATGTTGTATTAGATGAGTGTTATGAACAATGTCCAAATCATATGGATGGGTGAAATTTGGACGCAACCTAATTAGACTTGAGATGGCAGACTTTGATGTCATCTTAGGGATAGACCGGTTGTCTCAACACTCTACAAAGTTGTTATGTGCATAGAAGAGGTTATCATTCAAGAATAAAGATGGCATATAATTTGGTTTTATTAGAAGCCTATTGTCTTGGAAGCGGAAGCTGATCCTCTCTATGCTAAAGGCGAAGAGATGCTTTGAAGAGAAAGAAGTTGGATATATGGTATCTTGTGGTATACGTTACCAAAGAAGCACCATAGATGGAAGATATTGTTGTGATGCGTGAATTTCTTGATGTATTCCCAGGAAACTTATCGGGTTACCATCTGATTAAGTGACCGAGTTCATCATCGACTTGTTACCAAGGACGATACCTGTGTCAAAGGCACCATAGAGTAAGCTCCTATGGGGTTGAAGGAATTGAGACTCAACTACAAGAGTTATTTGACAAGGGTTCTAATCGGCTAAGTATTGCATCACAGGGAACGCCAATGCAATTCGTGAAGAAGAAGGATGGTAGTGTCAGATTATGCATAGACTACCGGGAACTAAACAAGTTCAAGATCAAGAATCGATATCTACTACCTCAGATCGATGACTTATTTAAATAGTTACGAGGAGAAAAGGTATTTTCTAAGATTGATTTTCAGTCAAGATACCATTAGCTGAAGAATTTAGACAGCGATATTCCGAAGATAGTTTTTTTAGAACCAGGATAGGCCAATTATGAGTTTTCGATTATGATTATGATGTTTGGATTAACCAATGCCCTTACATCTTTTACGGAATGGATGAACTGGGTGTTTCATAACATGTTGGACACGTCGATCATAGCTTTCATAGATGATATTTTGGTTTATTCCAAGAATGAAGCAACTCATACAACGGAGCTTAGAACCGCTTCACAATAGTTGAGAAGTGAAAAGCTTTATGCCAAGTCCAAGAAATATGAGACCCGATTAAACAAAGTGATCTTCTTAGATCACGTACCATCACAAAAAGGGATTAAAGTGGACCCTATTTAGATAGAAGCAATTGTATGGTGAGGAACACCTGAAGAATATTGCGAAGATCAGAAGTTTCATGAGTTTAGCTGGTTATTACAGAAGATTTTCAGAGGACCACTCTAAGATCGCAAAACCTCTTACCAAGCTAACTAGGAAGGGAGATGAGTTTAATTGGACTGACCAGTGTAAAGAATGGTTGATATCAACTCTCACCTTGATCGTTCGTACACCAGGAAATCTTTTACCCTATACATTGAACCTTTCGGATTGGATCTAAGATGCGAGATAATGCAAGGTAAATAAGTGATTTCATATGCTTTAAGAAAACTAAAAGAGCATGAGAATAGTTACCCTACTCATGACTTGGAATTATCGATGATGAATTATGAAATCAAAACTTGGAGACATTATCTATACGGAGAAGAATGTTAGATTTAATGGGAATACAAGAGTTTATCTATCTCTTCCCCAGAAGAGTTCAACATGAGCATAAAATAGATGAAATTGCCCAAGGACTAAGACTGTGATATTCAGTGTCACCCGAGCAAGGCGAATGTAGTAGCTAAGGCCTTACGCAAAAGGGATTATGAGGTCTGAAGAAGGACCGAGTATAAATGCTACCTTATGTTTTGCAGCAATAGATTCAGATTTGGAAGGAGAGTAACATATAATAGAAACTCGTGTTGATCCAATTAAGCAAGAATTTATGGATGTATTTATGGAGCAATAGTTCGTCGGTTGCGCTTGTGGCATTAAAGATCATCTCTGAATTGATGGATGAAGTAGAAGTAGTAATTTTGTTAGGTCTGTATATAGGAACAGTGTAAGCAGACTTAAAAAAGGAAAACCAAACCCTAACTTTTGTTTTGGGAATGGAACTGCAGTATCGTGAACTATGTCAATGATTTGCCACTGACTCCCAAATCGGTTGACATGGTTGGGTGGTTGTTGATCGTCTTTTGAAAATAGCTCATTCCATTGCTATACGACCTCGATATACTATGGAGCGGCTAAATAAGCTATATGTAGATAATATTTCCAGAATGAATGGTATGCATGAGAGCTTAGTGTCGGTCAGAGGTTTATGCCTTATCTCGAAGTTTTGGGAGGATCTACAGAAAATAATGGGGACAAAGTTGAAGTTTAGTACTGCACTTTACCTGTCACACCCCAATTCTGCACTATTAAGAATGATGTGATGAACCGCTAATAAACCAACGGTTCAACCAGGATCTCAAATAGGCTATCCCCGCGTTATCTAAACTTACACACATCCGTAATCATAATCAGAGTAAGTACACAATAGCGAAAGTCTTATAATAACATGAACTGAGAAACTAAGATGATATTAATAATTTAATAGCAAATTATTCTATTTTCAACTGAGACATAAATATTTAAGTACCAAATACATGTCTTAATAAATCCAATAAAGAAACCTATAAAATATCTAATCAAATACACATGAGTTGCACTTGCAAGAGGAGTCGTGTGTATCCACTTCAGCTTCTGCTTCCATCACTGCCACGTTCCCGTACGCAGACGCATTCACATAGTCTTCAACGGTATAACCTGCATCATCAACTAAAAATATTCGACGTCAAGGGGTGAGCACACATCACGGCTCAGTGAGTAGCCAAAACAATGCAACAATACATATGCATGCAAATCAATTTATATATTTGGTCCGATTTAAAGTTAAGAGTATGCAATAGAAAGGTTTAGGTGGTCAAAGGTCTCCTTTATTGACCCCGCCTCTATACACGAGTGTGTGACGTCACCCGAAGATCACGTTTATCTTCAACTCACATGCACCCAATCATGAACATTATATAACAAAGGTTACGCTTATTGCTATATAGTGCCATACCAACACGTAAGCCCCTGTTGGCGAGGGCTGCAAACTGGGCTCGCAACTAACCAATCCTAATGCCAAAAGTGTATCCAAGGACTCACCCCAGCATCCCTCAGAATGTCCATAGAGATAGAGCTAAGGCCCCCCGGTAGAGTCAGAGACTACAAGGACCGAGACCACCTCCCCTGATACTCTACGACATAATAGTTCTGCTAAAGTAATGGCGATAAGACGATGCCAATGCAAAAGACTTGAGTTAGAGATAGAGCTAAAGTGCTGAGACCCACCAAAGGTTAACGTTGATTGACGTTCTCATCACACCTCCCCTGATACTCACTCGCATCAAGTACATCAACCACACAAATACAAGCACATGCCTATTCCTATCATCATCATCATCATCATGTTATAAACAATATAGTAAATATACATGAACAAATAGTAGAAATATTGGATGGCATGCTGTATGCACATTACAAACATATTCGCATAGAATCAAGCATGGCATAGGACTTAAGAAATAGAAAACAGTTTTTGTTATTAACCAATTTAGTTTGGAGTTCTGGTTCCTCACCTTAGCTTGCTATAAGATGCTTTTCCAAGCTTTAGAATCACCTTTACAGTGTTATTATATTGCTAGAAGACCTAACAAAGTCGATAGAATTTAATTAGAATTAATTTTAGATTTAAAAATGATTCTGTTTACTGAGGGTCGGAGGTAGGGTCGGAGTCCTGATCGACCCTGGATCCATTCTTCGTGTTTGGGGTCCTATGGCTTGCTTCTACATTCCATTAAACATTCATTCCATGGTCTGGAACCACGAATCAACCACCTAGATAGCTTTCATGCATTTTTCTATGGTTTTCCATGAAAACATAACCATAGCTTGATGGTTTGGGTTTCTCCGAGATCACACTCTCAACAATAACTAACCTAAGGTCTGTAGAAACTCATGGAATTAGTATCCATACCTGAGAAGATTACTTTTTCTATAAAATTCTTCTCCTTTTTGCTAAGTTCTCTTCCTTGTCTTTCTTCTTCCTCTTTTCCTTCTCCTCTCTTTCTCTCAATTCAGTTAGGGTTGTGAAAGGAGTGAAAGTGGCTTAGGGACGTCCTTTAAATAGAGTAGGAATATCCTAAAATAAGTCTGTTTGAGATTAGGAAAGAATCCCAATCGAAAATTAGGAAATTTCCTAATTTTATTTTCTTACGGCAACCAAGGGTCGATGGGAGGGTCGATGATCCCGTCGACCCTAGGGTCCTAAGCTGTCCGACCCTCCCTTCAAAACTGAGGGTCTGACTTTCTGTTTTGGGCGGTCCGACCATGCTTAGCTGGGTATGCGACCCTTCCCCTATTTTAAGTGTTTTTGGGTTGATTTGATACCTGGGATCTCGATCTCCTTCACGCCCTTGGTCCATTTGACTCGACCATGATGGGTAAACCTGGTTCAAGGTGGTAAGACAACGGTTTAGATTGACACAGGTCTTACAACTCCCCCCAACTTATAAAAATTTCATCCTCGAAATTGTACGTACCTTCTGAATCAAATAAGTGAGGGTATTGCTTCCGCATAGCATTTTCTTCTTCCCATGTAATTTCTTCCATGTCTCTACGTTTCCATGTGACCTTAACATAGTAGATATCTCTATTGCGTAGACGTTGAACCTTTCAACTAGTGATTTCTGTTGGTGTTACTTCAAATGTCAAATCATCAGTTAATTCTGGCAAATCCACTGTCAAAACATCCGTTGGGTCTTTGACATACTTCTTCAATAGGGAAATGTGAAATACGTCATGCACACTTGACATAGATGGTGGTAGTGCTAACTGATAAGCCACTTTTCCACGCTTAGCTAGAATTTCATACAGCCCGACATATCTTGGACTTAGTTTCCCTTTCTGTCCGAACCTCTTCAATCCTCGCATGGGCGATACCTTCAAAAATACTTTATCACCTACTGCGAACTCCAGATCTCTTCGTCGAGTATCTGTATATTGCTTCTAACGGTTCTGAGTTGTTCTCACTCTTTCCATGATGATGTCGACCACTCGACAGGTCTCTTCAACAAATTTCGGTCCAACAGTACTACGTTCTCCAACTTCATTCCATAACAAGGTAGTTCGACACTTCCTGCCATACAGTGCTTCATAAGGTGACATCTGTATAGTAGCCTGATAGCTATTGTTATAAGCGAACTCGATCAGTGGTAATCTTTCATCCCATGATCCCTTGAAATCAATTACACATGCTCGTAGCATATCTTCTAGAATCTGAATTGTACGCTCTTACTGTCCATCTATCTGTGGGTGGAATGCAGTACTGAACTTCAACGTTGTACCCATAGCCTTTTGCAATCCTTCCCAAAACTTGGAAGTAAATCGTGGATCTCTATCCGACACAATGCTTTATGGAACACCATGTAATCGAACAATATTATCCACATACAGCTTCGCTAACCTTTCCAGTGTATACTGAGGTCGTACAGGTATGAAGCGAGCTGTTTTAGTTAGACGGTCCACAATCACCCAAACTGCGTCAACTACTCGAGGAGTCAATGGTAGTCCCGTGACGAAGTCCATAGTGATGCAGTCCCATTTCCATGCTGGTTTCGGTAATGGTCGTAATGGGTCCTATGGGTCTTTGTCATTCAGCCTTTACTTTCTGACAATTTAGGCATTGAGACATGAACTTAGCTACATCTGCTTTCATTCCCCTCCACCAATATAGTTTCTTTAGATCATGATACATTATTGTACTTCCAGGGTGTATCGAATATATGATGGTGTGGGCTTCCTTCATCAGTCGGTGTCTAATGTCTACATTTTCTGTTTCAGGTACACATATTCTTCCTTTGTATTTCAGTACTTTCTCATCATCCAAGGTGAACTCAAGATTAGTCCTACCTTTCTCAATATCTTCTTGTACTGTTCTCAGATAAGGATCTGCTTTGATAGCTGTCTTCACTTCATCCACTATATCCGGTATAATCTTCAATGCCGGGAACATATTCGAAAACTGATGAATAAACCCTTGGTTGGCTGATCCATCCATTGTATCTATCACATACTGCTCATTGCCATGATTGAATACCATTCCGGTAGTACACATTGGTGCAGTCGTGCTAACTTTTCCTTGAGATTTTATCATTGCTTTTTTGCTTAATGCATCCGCTATTATGTTTGCTTCTCCCAGATGATACTGGATATCACAATCATAGTCTTTCAATAGTTCCAGCCATCTTCTTTGTCTCATATTCAACTCATCCTGATTAAATAAATAAGTAAGACTTTTATGGTCCGACTTAATTTGAAATTTCTCTCCGTATAAGTAATGTCTCCATATCTTGACAGCATGTACTACTGCCGCTAACTCCAAATCATGAGTGCGGTAATTTTTCTCATGTACCTTCAACTGTCTCGAAGCATAAGCAATCACTTGCTCTCCTTGCATAAGCACACATCCCAATCCCAATCCCGACGCATCAGTGTATAAGGTAAACGTCTGTCCTAGAATAGGAATAGTCAAAATCGGAGCGGATATCAATCTGGTCTTCAATGTTTGGAAACTCTTCTCACATTTATCGGTCCACACGAACTTTTCACCTTTTTTAGTCAAACTGGTGAGAGGTACGGCAATCCGAGAATAGTCTTCTACGAATCTCCGATAATAACCAGCTAGACCCAGAAAACTTCTGATTTTCGAAACGCTCTTTAGTGCTTCCCACATTACAATAGCCTCGATCTTGCTGGGGTCCACTTTGATTCCTTCAGCGGATACTACATGGCCTAAGAAGGCGACTTCACTTAGCCAAAACTCGTACTTTGAAAATTTGGCATATAGCTTCTCTTTCCTTAAACGCTGTAGGGCTGCGTTTAGGTTCTTGATATGGGTTTCCTTGTTCTTGGAATATACCAATATATCATCAATAAATACTATAACCGACGTATCCAACATATCGTGGAAAACTCGGTTCATAAGTTCAATGAACGTTGCCGGTGCATTAGTTAATCCAAAAGACATAACCAAAAATTCATAATGTCCATATCTAGTTCTGAAAGTTGTCTTCGGAATATCACCTTCTTTAATCTTCAGCTGATGATAGCCTGATCGAAGGTCGATCTTAGAAAATACTTTTTCCCCTTGTAACTGATCGAACAAGTCATCGATCCGAGGTAGTGGGTATCGATTCTTGATTGTCAGTTTATTCAACTCCCGATAGTCGATGCATAATCGAACGCTACCATCCTTCTTCTTTACGAACAACACCGGTGCCCCCCATGGAGATATACTGGGTCGAATATAACCCTTGTCCAGCAGTTCTTGTAGTAGCACTTTTAATTCCTTTAGTTCCGTAGGAGCCATTCTATAAGGTGCTTTTGACACTGGTGCGGCTCCAGGTATAAGGTCTATCACAAACTCCGTGGCTCGGTCGGGTGGTAATCTGGGTAGTTCCTCCGAAAATACGTCAGGATAGTCCTGCACGACATCAATATCTTCCATTAGTGGCGCGTCCTTGGTTAGGTCGACCACGTATACTAGATACCCGATTGCCTCCTTCTCAAAGCACTTCTTAGCCTTTAGTGCTGAAAGTATGAGCTTGCGTCTCCGGGAAAGTTTGGTTCCCAAAAAACTTAATTCTGCTCCTTCTTTGTCTTTGAACGTTAGCTTCTTTTCAGCGCATAATAGATTTGCAGAATGTTGAGCTAACCAGTTCATTCCCAAGATGACATCAGAGTCTGCCATCTCAAGTTGTATCAAGGTTGCATCTAAAGTCTTCTCTCCAATGAGAACTGGACATGGTCCATAACCTTTCTCTAGTTCCACTTCTAACCCCATCGCTGACCGTACAAGTAATTTGTAGTCTAATGTTTTGATGGGTAATTTCGTCTTCTTTCCAAATGACACAGATATAAATGAATGAGTAGCTCCGGAATCGAAGAGTACTCTGGCGGGTACGCCATTTATAGGTACATTACCTGTGATTTATCAATACTTAGTCTACATGCTCATTCATGTAATTATAACTTTAAAAAGTTTCAGTCATACCTGTGACCACATCGGGTGATGCGGCCGCATCCTTGGACGTAACAGCATATACCCATCCCTGATTGAATTGCTTCTTGGGCTTAGGGCACTCCCTTGCCATATGTCCCGGCTGGTTGTAGTTAAAATACTTCGGGGCTTCAGAATTTGGCTTTGGCTGAGGTTGAGCTGCTGGAGTAGTCTTGGTTGCAGCAGTAAAATTCTGAGGATAAAAAAGCTTATATGTCTTGTTATTGCCTCATTGTAAGAATTTTCGGCTGGCCTTTTGATGCCTCTGTTCTCAGTAAAATAACTCTCCTTCTGGCTCGATTCTATAACTCGAGCAATCTGAACAGCTTCATTATAAATTCTCTTTTCTAAGCCCAGAACATGTTCCCTGATGTTTCCTCTCAGTCCTGTGACAAACCTACGGGTTTTGGTTTCTTCCTCTTGCATACTCAGTGGTGCGAAGAAAAAAAGCTCTTCATAAAGTTGTTGGTACGCATCCACTGACATCTGTCCCTGACAAAGACTCAGGAACTCCTTCTCCATCGAATCTCTGAATCTCCATGGAAAATATTTCTCAAAGAAGACTTCTTTATATATAGCCCATGTCAGTAGGGCGTGCTTGGTCAGTAGATATGCCTTTGTGGATTTCCACCAATGATGTGCGTCGCCCTTGAGCATGAAGGTGGCGCATAGTACTTTCTCTTCCTCTGTGATAGTCATCATGAGGAAGTTTCTCTCCATCTCCTCTATCCAGTAGGCTGGCCACAATGGATCAGACGGTTTGTCGTTGAATCCTTTGGGTTTCATCTTCAAAAATCTCTCCACTAGTCGGGAGTGGTCCAACTGATTTTGGGGGTTTGCCCCGAACTTATGGGGTGGATACTGGTAATTCCCCTGAGCTGCTTCCGGTACCTGCACTGGAATCTGTGCAGCCGGTTGTTA
The DNA here is from genome assembly GCA_028583415.1 of Protea cynaroides. Lineage (NCBI taxonomy): Eukaryota > Viridiplantae > Streptophyta > Magnoliopsida > Proteales > Proteaceae > Protea > Protea cynaroides. The sequence goes on from CM053265.1 coordinate 39,550,800, forward strand.
AGGTGTCTGAGGAGCTGGGTGGTTACCCACCGGTGCTGTAGTGGCTTGTCCTGTGTGCATGGGTGTAGCCTGAGTGGCTTGAAACATAATTCCCATGGCAACCGGCATCTGAGCCTGTGCGTGTTGCATCTGCTGCAACTGCTGTGCCAGATTCATCACCACTGTTGCTAGCTCTGGTGGTGGATGTGGCAAATTTGTAGGGTTTGCCGATTCTGGATTACCTGGTGCATAGTTATTTCTTGACTGGTCTCCTCCACGGGTGGTGGTGGGACTGCATTTTGGGTCTGTCCGGTCACCCTACGTCCAGACATAATTCTTTTCTGTGATTGGTGGTGCCTGAAAATCATCAAAATAGGTGAGAAGTCATTTATATTTCATGTAGGCACGCTAACCAATAATCAATTCCAATTCTAGCTCATTTTATAAAAAAAATACTGTATTTTCCATGCAGGGTCGATGGTGAGGGTCGATGGTGTGTCTGACCCTTGATTTTCTATCAGATTTCCGAGAGCCGAGGGTCGATGGGAGGGTCGATTCGAGGGTCGATTGTTCTAGTCGAATTGTCCCACCCTCGGACCAAAAATCAAATTTTTAAGATCCGATTCTGGGTCATTTCTTATTATTTCCCTCCCGTTTCGACTCGCCTCTCCACTCTGAGTTGCTACAGTGCTACTCCACTGTTGTTGGTCGATTTTATTCTGAGTTTCGACGTCCACTTCATCCCTACAGGTATGTCTTCCCATTTTTACCTGTTTTTAGGTTTCCATTTCTAGGTTTCCGCACATTTAACTTGTATTTTCCAAATTAAACTTTTTCCAACCATAAAAATTCGATTTTTATTGGGGGCTTTTGTTATTGGTGTCTCGAGGAACGAAAGCACTCAAAAATTTTTGAGTTTCATCAGTTGGTTATCGAGAAACTTGAAATTTTCTCTTTTTGCCCTAATTTGTTGACATTTTCGATTTTTCTTGAATTTCATCAAATTGGATATCGACAATTAAAATTTCCTACTGCATGTGGGTGGTAGGGTATGTTTAGACCTACGTAAGTTCTCATGCCCACTTGTATGGTGAAAAATAGGGCTTTATCGTCACTTACGTCATTATTAAATCGAATTTTGGATTTTTTTTATCCCATAATTTCCTTATTTTTCCTTCTCTTTCTTCTTTTGCAGATACCATGGCTCGTACCAAGGTACCCAGATTTCGTGATCCTCTTCGCTTCCGCTCCAATGAAGCCGAGGCACGGTATGCTGACTATGCCCGTAAGAAGGTTGAGGGTGGTCGTATGGTGAACTTGGCTGAGTTAGCCGTGTTCAACGTAGAGGGAGCCTTTGGTGACATGGGGTGGCTTCTTGTCATTACATACGACGCGTGCACATGTCCGGATTTGGTGCACCAGTTCTATTATAATCTCCAGGTAGTGGGGAATTACAATGATGCTGAGCATGGTCAGGAGTTACGCATCACTAGTTACGTCAAAGGGGTAGATAATTCTTTCGACTATCGGCAGCTGGCCAACTTGTTGGGCATTCCCTATGATGGCTCCATGGTGTACTGTGCGCCTGGAGAGCCCCAGTTTGTTGAGATGGAGATGAGGGCAGAGATCGACAATCAGTTGCTCCGTCCTGATCGATGGTAGATGAGAGCTTGTTATTTGCGTCCAACTCCACGGGTCTTCTGCAAGATTATCTAGCATAATCTGATCCCACAGAGTGGGCACTATGAGAGGGTTTCTCAGCTGACCCAGTTCTTGATATACACTATCTACACCAGACAACCAGTCTGCCTTCCATACATCATCATGCGGACTATGATTAGTGCTACATTGTCTGGTCATAGGGGTAATCTACCCTATGGACGCATGATTACAGTGCTACTGACCCGTTTGGGGGTTGACCTGGTAGATGAGAAGATCCAGGAGAAGACCTTCTCGTCGCCTCTAGATTAGGAGGTAATCTGCAAGATGGGTATGTGGGATGCCCAGGTTAGTGATAAGGAGAGGAATGCGATGGTGCACCCTCACACTCGTATCGAGATGGCTGATGCTGAGGCTGCTGGTGCCGCTGCTAGAGCCCATGTGGATCCTGTCGATGATGACGACCGCATGTATATGGATGTTGACACGATACCACCGCCTTCACCGACGCATGCGACTGGTGTTGGTACTTCTTCTGGGGCGGATCCTGTACCTGAGGCTGGTCCTTCGCATGCGGCTGGTCCTTCACTCCCACCTTTTGACATGATGGAGATGCTGCAAGAGATCAGGGAGGCTCAACGCAGATCTGATCTTTGGATAGAGGAGTTGCTAGACGCTCAGCGTGTGAGAGTGGATGAGCTGTTTGCCGCCCAGCGCATATCAGACACACGGATGGGAGAGCTTATAGTGGTACAGAGTGCGACTGATCGGAGGGTAGCCGATCTCACAGCTAGTCTACAGACGACCCAGACTCGGATAGCCTGGTTGACTAGAGTCTCTGCTGAGGACTATGACCGAGATCATGAGGCCCCGCCTCCTCCTTCGCCTCCAGCTTCTTGATCGTACTTTCTTTTCTTGTACTACAGAGTAACTGTCCGGGTTGTGGACCGTACTCTGCTTTAGTTATGTATATACGTTTTGTTTCTCTCACTCATTGTATGTAACTTGTTTCCCCTTTAATAGATGCGTTATTCTCTTTTTAAATTTGGTCTCAATCATCACTTGTGCTTATAGTGTGTTAATATTACTGTTTTTACTTTTATCCTATCTCAGTTCACAATTGCCTCGAATGTATGTTAGTTCAGCGGACAAGGCCTGAGATGCTCTGATACCAAGTTGTGACACCCCAATTCTGCACTATTCAGAATGATGTGATGAACCGCTAATAAACCAACGGTTCAACCAGGATCTCAAATAGGCTATCCCTGCGTTATCTAAACTTACACACATCCGTAATCATAATCAGAGTAAATACACAATAGCGAAAGTCTTATAATAACATGAACTGAGAAACTAAGATGATATTAATAATTTAATAGCAAATTATTGTATTTTCAACTAAGACATAAATATTTAAGTACCAAATACATGTCTTAATAAATCCAATAAAGAAACCTATAAAATATCTAATCAAATACACACGAGTTGCACTCACAAGAGGAGTCGTGTGTATCCACTTCAGCTTCTGCTTCCATCGCTGCCACGTTCCCGTACGCAGACGCATTCACATAGTCTTCAATGGTATAACCTGCATCATCAACTAAAAATATTCGACGTCGAGGGGTGAGAACACATCACTGCTCAGTGAGGAGCCAAAACAATGCAACAATATATATGCATGCAAATCAATTTATATCTTTGGTCCGGTTTAAAGTTTGCAGTATGCAATAGAAAGGTTTAGGTAGTCAAAGGTCGTGTTTTTCACCCCGCCTCTATACACGAGTGTGTGACGTCACCCGAAGATCATGTTTATTGTCAACTCACATGCACCAAATCATGAACATTGTATAACAAAGGTTACGTTTATTGCTATATAGTGCCATACCAACACGTAAGCCCCTGTTAGCGAGGGCTACAAACTGGGCTCGCAACTAACCAATCCTAATGCCAAAAGTGTATCCAAGGCCTCACCCCAACATCCCTCAGAATGTCCATAGAGATAGAGCTAAGGCCCCCCGGTAGAGTCAGAGACTACAAGGACCGAGACCACCTCCCCTGATACTCTACGACATAATAGTTCTGCTAAAGTAATGGCGATACGATGATGCCAATGCACAAGACTTGAGTTAGAGATAGAGCTAAAGTGCTGAGACCCACCAAAGGTTAATGTTTATTGACGTTCTCATCACACCTCCCTTGATACTTGCTCGCATCAATTACATCAACCACACACATACAAGCACATGCCTATTCCTATCATCATCATCATCATCATGTTATAAACAATAAAGTAAATATGCATGAATAAATAGTAGAAATATTGGATGGCATGTTGTATGAACATTACAAACATATTCGCATAGAATCAAGCATGGCATAGGACTCAAGAAATAGGAAACAGTTTTTGTTATTAACCAATTTAGTTTGGAGTTCTGGTTCCTCACCTTAGCTTGCTATAAGATGCTTTTCCAAGCTTTAGAATCACCTTTACAGTGTTATTATATTGCTAGAAGACCTAATAAAGTCGATAGAATTTAATTAGAATTAATTCCAGATTTAAAAACCATTATGTTAACTGAGGGTCGGAGGTAGGGTCGGAGTCCTGATCGACCCTGTGTGCGACCCTCCCCAGATTCTGAACTTCCCGAACACTGAGGGTCGATGGTCAGGAACACCTAGGGTCGGATGGTCATCGACCCTCGGTGCGACCCTCTATACACTTTGGCCCAATTCTCTCTCTTTGATCCATTCTTTGTGTTTGGGGTCCTATGGCTTGCTTCTACATTCCATTAAACATTTATTCCATGGTCTGCAACCACGAATCAACCACCTAGATAGCTTTCATGCATTCTTCAATGGTTTTCCATGAAAACTTAACCATAGCTTGATGGTTTGGGTTTCTCCAAGATCACAATCTCAACAATAACTAACCTAAGGTCCGTAGAAACTCATGGAATTAGTATCCATGCCTGAGAAGATTACTTTTTCTCTGAAATTCTTCTTCTTTTTGCTAAGTTCTCTTCCTTGCCTTTCTTCTTCCTCTTTTCCTTCTCCTCTCTTTCTCTCAATTCAATTAGGTTGTGAAAGGAGTGAAAGTGGCTTAGGGACGTCCTTTAAATAGAGTAGGAATATCCTAAAATAAGTCCCTTTGAGATTAGGAAAGAATCCCAATCGAAAATTAAGAAATTTCCTAATTTTATTTTCTTACGGCAACCGAGGGTCGATGGGAGGGTCGATGATCCCGTCGACCCTAGGGTCCTAAGCTGTCCAACCCTCCCTTCAAAACTGAGGGTCTGACTTTCTGTTTTGGGAGGTCTGACCCTGCTTAGCTGGGTATATGACCCTTCCCCTATTTTAAGTGTTTTTGGGTCGATTTGATACCTGGGATCTCGATCTCCTTCACGCCCTTGGTCCATTTGACTCGACCATGATGGGTAAACCTGGTTCAAGGTGGTAAGACCGGGTTAGATTGACACGGGTCTTACATTACCCCAAACCGATGGATAGTCGGGGCAGGCTATACAGATCCTAAGAGATATGCCCCGAGCTTGTGAATTGATTTCAAGGAACTTGAGTTGAGAAGTTACCATGAATTGAAGCTGCTATTAAGCTACCTTGTAAATGTCACCTATCAAGCATGGTATGGTAGAAATGTCAAATTCCTTTATTTTGGAATAAAGTTGGAGAATGAAGAATTTTGAGACCTAAGTCTAATGAGGAAAACTATCGAGTGGCAAACAAGATCAAAGAAAAGGGGCTGGATAGCTCAAGATGTCAGAGAGACACCAAGACCTTGAGTTTTCCATTAGTGACAAAGTGTTCTTGAAGAAATCACTTATGTGTAGTTTGAAATGATTAGACAAGAAGGAAAAGTTGTATCCTATATATGTGTTGAACCTTATAAACTTATGGAGAGACTTAGAAAAGTTGCAACTCAATTAGCATTACCGCTATCCATGTCTAGTGTGCATGATGTATTTCGTGTGTCTCTATTGAAGAAGTACATTAGAGATCCATATCGAAGGTATTGATCACTGAATCACTGGTTTAGATAGAATGTTTGACTATTAAGTGGTACCAGTCTAGTTCACTAGTGGGAAGGTACAATGTTTCCAAAGCTGGGATAATTATTATATGAAGGTAACTTGGCAAAGACAAGACGTTGAGAAGAGTGCATAGGAGGAAGAAGATGCAATGCAGAAATAGAATTCCCACCTATTGACTCTGAAGTAAATTCAAATTTTGAGGACAAAATTTATTTTAAGGATGGGGGAGTTGTAAGATCCGTACGTCCAAATTTCGAGGATGAAATTTCTTTTAAGGGTGGTGGAGTTGGAAGGCCCGCACGCCATGAACCTGGTCTAACCTTACATTTCGTGTCGTGAACCGTCTACATATCGTGGTCGAGCCAAGTGGACAAAGTGTGTGAAGAAACCCAAGACCCAGTATGAAAATTTACTCAAAAACAGTCAAAATGAGGGTAGGGTCACAGGTTTTAACAGGCAGGTCCGACCCTCCCATCGACCCTCCCATCGACCCTCGGTATTCAGGAAAAACAGCACGAACCGAAAATTAGGAAACCTTCCTAATTTCAATTGGAACCTTTCCTAAACTAAATGGAACTTATTTTGGGAGGTTTTACTCTATAAATAGGACGTCCCTAAGCCTCTTTCACTCCTTTTACAACCCTAATTGAATTGAGAGAAAGAGAAGAGAAGGAAGAGAAGAAGAAGAGAAGCAAGGAAGAGAAGAAAGCAAAAAGAAGAAGAGTTGCAGAGAAGGAGGATTCTTCTCAGGTATGGATACTAATTCCATGAGTTTCTACAGACCTTAGATTAGATAATGAAGAGAGTGTGATCTCGGAGAAACCCAAACCATCAACCCATGGTTAGGTTCCCATGGAAAACCATGGGAAAATACATAAAAGCTATATAGGTGGATGATTCATGGTTCTAGACCGTGGAATGTATGTTGAATGGACAGTAGGAGCAAGCCATAGGACCCCAAACACGAATAATGGACTAAAAGGAGAAAAATTGACCAAAACCCACCGAGGGTCGCACAGAGGGTCGATGACCATCCGACCCTATGTGACCTGAGTATCGACCCTCTAGGTTCTGGAAGTCCAAATTTGGGGAGGGTCAAACCCAGGGTCGATCATGACTCCGACCCTACCTCCGACCCTCAGTTAACAACATGGTTTTTAAATTCAGAATTAATTCTAATTAAATTCTATCGACTTTGTTAGGTCTTCTAGCAATATAATAACATTATAAAGGTGATTCTAAAGCTTGGAAGAGGATCAATTAACAAGCTAAGGTGAGGGAACAAGACCTAAACTAATTGGTTAATAACAAACTATTTTTATTTTTTTTGAGTCCAATACCATGATTTTGATATGTGTGTATGCTTGTAATGTGCATTCAACATGTCATCCAATATTTTTATTATTACTATTCATGCATATTTAAATTTATTGATTATAACATGATGATGTTGATGATGGTAGGAATAGGCATGTGAATGTTTGTGTTTGGCTAGTGTACAAGGTGCGGGTAGGGATGGTATCAATCGGTACTTCGATGCCATTCTCATCGGGGTATATTGTGCCATGGTTTATTCAAGTCATGTCCACTAAGCAAGTGTTAGTGTGCTTGATGCGAGTGGAGCATCAGGGGAAGGAAGTAACATTGTGGTTCTGCCTGGTCACCAAACTCTAGCTCTATCTGTACTCAAGTCTTGTCTACTAACATTGTCGTATCGCCATTACCTTAGCAGAACTAATATGTCGTAGGGCATCTGGGCGGGGACGTGGCATTGTGGTGCAGCCTAGTCACCAGACCCTAGCTCTATCTCTATGGATGTATTGAGGGATGCTGGGGTGAGGCTTTGGGTACATTGTTTGACATTAGGGTTGGTTAGTTGCGAGCTCAGTTTGCAAGCCCTCGCCAACAGGGGCTTACGTGTTGGTATGGGCAACCGGTACAGCCATGCCATTTTCAATTGGTGTATATTGTCCATGGTGGGTGCATGTGGGGCGACAGTGCCATTTTCATTGGGTGTTTCCACACACTCGTGTATAGAGGTGCGACGGCCACCTATCCTTTCTATAGCACATTGCAAACTTTAAACCAGACCAAAGATATGAATTGACTGCATGCATATGTATTGTTGCATTGTTTTGTTTGCTCATTGATCCATGATGTGTTCTCACCCTTTCGAATTTGAATACTTATTAGTTAATGATGCAGGTACCACCGTTGAAGATTATATGAATGCTCCTGTGTACGGGCATGTGGCGACAATGGAAGCTAAAGACTTAGTGGATATGCATGACTCCTCATGCGAGTGCAACTCATGCGTATTCGATTAGATTTTGTTTAATTTTATTAAAGACATGTAATTGATATTTATTTAATTATGTCTTAGTTGATTTATCAATAATTTGATATTTATTTATGGTTATCACAGTTAGATTCTCAGATCATTTACTATAATATTTCCGCTATTTACCTTATTACCTCTGATTGATGTGGAATGTGTTTTGGTTTATCATATGTGGGATAGCCTATTCGAGATCCTGGTTGAACCGTTGGTTTATTGACGGTTCATCACACCATTCCGATTGGTCCAGATTTGGGGTGTGACATGAGTGGTTGACGTGGTTTGGGTGATTGTAGACCGCCTGACTGAAATGGCTCGATTTATATCTATACGACCTCAGTATACACTGGAGAGGTTAGCTAAGTTGTACGTGGATAATATTGTTAGATTACACGGTGTACCCGAAAGCATTGTGTTTGACAGAGATCCACGATTTACTTCAAAGTTTTGGGAAGGATTGCAAAAGGCTATGGGTACAACATTGAAGTTTAGTACTTCATTCCATCCTCAGACAGACGGACAGTCGGAGCGTACAATTCAGATTCTAGAAGACATGATCTAAGCCTATGTAATTGATTTTAACGGATCATAGGATGAAAAATTACCACTGATTGAGTTCGCTTATAACAATAGCTATCAGGCTACTATACAGATGTCACCCTATGAAGCACTGTATGGCAGGAAGTGTCAAAATCCTTTATTTTGAAATAAAGTTGGAGAACGTAGCATTGTTGGACCATAATTTATTGAAGAGACGTATCGAGTGGTCCACATCATTAAGGAAAGAGTGAGAATAGCTCAGAATTGTCAGAAGCAATATGCAGATACTCGACGTCGAGACCTTGAATTTTCCGTAGGTGATAAGGTATTTCTCAAAGTGTCACCTATGCGAGGGTTGAAACGGTTCAGACAGAAAGGGAAACTAAGTTCGAGATATGTCGGACCATATGAGAATCTGGCTAAACATGGAAAAGTGGTTTACAAGATAGCACTACCACCATCTAGGTCAAGTGTGCATGATGTATTTCATATCTCCTTACTAAAGAAGTATGTCAGAGATCCAACGCACGTTTTGACAGTAGATCTACCTGAATTGAATGATGATTTGATATTTGAAGTAGCATCAATTGAAATCAACAGTCGAAAGGTTCAATGCTACGCAACCGTGACATCTATTATGTTAAAGTCACCTGGAGAAGCAGAGATATAGAAGAAATCACATGGGAAGAAGAGAGTGCTATGCGAAAGCAATACCCTCATCTTTTCGACTCGGAAGGTATGTACAAATTTTGAGGATGAATTTTTTATAAGCAGGGGGGAGTTGTAAGACATGTATCGAACTAATCGGTCTTTCCACCTTGTACCAGGTCTACCTATCTTGGTAGAGCCAAGTGGACCAAGTACGTAAAGGAAATCGCAAGACCAGGTATGAAATTGACCCAAAAATAGAAAAATAGAGGGTAGGGTCGCATACCTAAATAGGTAGGGTCGATCCCACCCAAATCAGAAGACAGACCCATGACTTTTAGTCCTAGGGTCGGACAACTAAAACCCTAGGGTCGACGGGATCTGCAACCCTAGCATCGACCCTAGGATCACCGATAGAAACCGTAAATAGGAAACTTTCCTAAATTCAAGGGGATTGTTTCCTAATCCCAATGGGACTTATTTTGGGAGGTTTTTCTCTATAAATAGGACGTCCCTTAGCCTCCTTCACTCTTATTGAAACCCTAATTGAAAGTGAGAGAAAGAGAAGAGAAGGAGAGTTGGAGAAGAAGACTAAGGAGAAGAAATTCAGAGAAATCTCTGAATCTCAGCAAGCTTAAGGTATGATTACATTCTCTATAAATTATGTAAGACCCTAGGATATTATATAAAGGATATGATCTAGGAGAAACCCAAATCATCCATCCATGGGAAGATTTCAATGGAATCCATGGAGGGAATAATTGAAAACTATGTAAAGTGAGTAACTTGGAGTTTTAAGCCATAGAACAAGCATAGAATGGACTATAAAAGTAAGCCAAAGGACCCAAACATAAAATAAGAGACTGTAGAACGAAAGGTCGACTCAAACCACGTGCAGTCGGACATAGGGTCCATTGGGAACCGACCCTACCAGACCACAGGATCGACCCCAAGCTCTAGGGAAGTCCAGGGAAACTACGGTCGCACCTAGGGTCGATGGGACATCTGACCCTAGCATTGACCCTATACACTGGGGTCGCATAAACCTGCAACCCAACCTGCGACCCATCCTGCGACCCTAGCTTTACAGCAAGCTTAAAACTGTCGGAATGAATTCTAATTAAAATCTATCGACTTGTTAGGTTTTGACATAAAGGTGATTCTTAAAGCTTGAAAGAGGATTTACACTCAAGCGAAGGTGAGGGAACAAGACCTAAACTAATTGGTTAATAATAAACTGTTTTATTTATTGAGTCCAATATTGTGTATGATTCCATGCTTGTATGCGTGTAATGTTCATTTAACATGTCATCCAGTATTTCTATTATTACTGTTCATGCATATTTACTTCGTTGTTTATAACATGATGATGATGATGATGATAGGAATAGGCATGTGAATGTTTATGTTTGGTTAGTGTACTTGATGCGGGTAGGGGATGGTGAAACCGATACTTCAATGCCATTTTCATTGGGTATATTGTACCATAGCTCTATTCAAGTCTTGTCCACTGACATCTTCGTATCGTCATTACTTTAGTAGAACTATTACGTCGTAGGGCATCAGTGGAGGTGGTCTCGGACCATGTAGTCATCGACTCTGTCGGGGGGCCTTAGCTCTATCTCTATGGACGTATTGAGGGATGCTGGGGTGAGGCCTTGGATACACAGTTTGCCATTAGGATTGGTTAGTTGCGAGCCCTGTTTGCAAGCCCTCGCCAAAAGAGGCTTACGTGTTGGTATGGTAACAACCGGTACTTCAATGCCATTTTCATTAGGGTATATTGTGCCATAGTGGGTGCATGTGGGGTCGATAGTGCCGTTTTCATTGGGCGGTTTCACACACTCGTGTATAGAGGTGAGGCAGCCTCCAAACCTTTCTATAGCACATTGCAAACTATAAACCAGACCACAGTTTTGAATTGAATTGCATGCATATGTTTGTGCATTGTTTTGTTTGCTCACTGAGCCGTGATGTGTGCTCATCCCTTTTGAATTCGAATATTTTTAGTTGATGATGCAGGTACTAGTATGAAAGAATACATGAATGCTCCTGCATACGGGTACGTTGCTGTAATGGATGCTGAAGATGTAGTGGAGATGCTTGACTCATCATGCGAGTGCAACTCTTGCGTTTTCGATTAGATTTTTATTTGAACTATTAAGGAAATGTAATTTGATATTTTATTTATTTATGTCTCGGTTAATACATCATAATTGAATATTTTATTTATGATTATCACAGTTAGATTCTTAGTTCATTTAATATTAAGACTTCCACTATTGTGTATTTGTTCTGATTTTGGTTGTGGATGTATATGGTTTAAGTTAAAGGACACAGCCTACTAGAGATCCTGATTGAACTGTTGGTTTATTTTTGATTCATCACACCATTCTGAATAGTGTGGAATTGGGGTGTGACAGATGTCCTATTTTCTGGTGGTGCAGATTCATCAGAAAAATAATTGCATTTTCATATCTCAAATGAAGTATATCAAAGAGATGTTGAAGAAATTTGTGATGGAGGACTGTAAACCAGTGGGGACTCCAATGACAGTGAATATCAAGCTGAGCTCAGAAGATGATTCAACGACAGTTGATCAGACACTGTATAGGTAAATGATTGGCAATTTATTGTACTTGACAGCTTCAAGGCCTGATATTCCGCAAGCAGTGTGATTAGTGGCCAAATTTCAAGCTTGTCCAAAGGAGTCTCACTTAATGGCAGTGAAGAGGATATTCAGATACTTGAAAGGCTCAATAGACTATGGACTGTGGTATCCCAAGATTGGAAGGTTCACATTGACAGCATTTTCCGATGCAGACTGGGCTTGTAGCATTGATGACAGAAAAAGCACTAGTGGTGGTGCATTCTTTTTGGGGAAGAGTTTAGTAGCATGGTACAGCAAGAAACAGGAGTTTGTTTCCTTATCTATAGCAGAGGCAGAGTACATAGTAGCAGCAGCTACATGCACTCTGGTAATCTGGATGAAAAGACAGATGTCAGATTTCAGTGTTATCTGTAAAGAGCCAGTGGTCATTAAATATGACAATATGAGTGCAATAAACATCTCCAAGAATCCTATGCATCAATCAAGAACCAAGCACATTGATATTAGATATCATTATTTGAAGGAGAAAGTGCTTGAAGGGGAAGTAAGATTGAACTTTGTTCCTATCGCAGACCAGGTGGCAGACATCTTCACCAAGGCACTTCCAAAGGACTCTTTTGAGAAACTTAGAGACCAGCTAGGAGTGGTGACTCTTAGCACACTGTAGATGGCACCTATGCAGGGGGAGTTGATGCCTAAATAGCATCATCTTTCATCTGTAGGATTGGAAAGATGCATTGGGCACTCCTACAGGTGAGGCTATGTAAGGGGAGTTCCTATGAAGGGGGAGTACCTATCAAGGCGGAGCATTTCCATTATTTATATGTCCTTTGGGACTTGTTGTCAAAGGGGTAGAAAAAGGCCGTATTACATTGAGAGAGATATCTTGTGTAAGTTGCCAACAAGTCCAAAGGGGGAGATTCTTGAAACCTTGCCCAGTCAGTACAGAGTGAGTTGTCATTGTTGGTAATCTTAGCTGAGTAATATGGAGGAGAGTTTCTGTGTCTTCTACTGATGTCCACAGGGTGACTGGGTTGGTGCACTGATAGCAACTGATGAGAATGTCCAGCATGAAGAAAGAGAATGAAAAACAAAGATGAGGAGAGAGAAAAAAGATAGAGAAAGAAGATAGAGAAGAAGAGGAGAGAGAAAGAGGAGAGAGAGTGGGTGGGGACCCAGGTGGGTCCCACCTGGGGTTGCTAGGCCAGCATGGCAGCCAGCCCTGGCAAACATGGTTGATGCCAGCGGCATCAAGCCAACAACAAGCAGGCAAGCCCAGCAGCACACAGTAAGCCCACCATGCACAGTCGCGGCACGAAGGCAGCAGCACAGCAACACTGCTATGCTGCTCGCAAGCCCGCATGCCCGCAAGACCAGCTGCGTGCACCTCGCAAGCCTCCGTAAGGCTTGCCTTGCTTGCTGACCGTGTGTTCGACGAATTTCCGCAAAGAAGAATATCCTGAGCAACCTTACTGGAAAAATTTGGATATACAGGGCATTACCACAATTTGTTGAGGGGAATTTTGGTCAAAGAAAAAGATAAAATTCCTCCTCAACGGCTCAGATCAAGCCACGTATGGTAGATCCAAGATCGGTGTCTCACAAAGAGGTGGGATTCTGTGCATCTCTGATCGTGTCAAGATTCTTGCACGAATTCTCTGATTGGATGAATGCAACTTATTATCGTGATTCGCATCACATGGAATTGAATCCATGATTCGGTGTAGCACGCGTAAGGTGCGCAGGTGCTGAGGATCCTAATCCGAGGACTTTCATTTGGTTCGAGATCTGATGACGGGATTTCAATGATCTAATGGTCTAGAGGCTTTACCGCCTTTATCTGACCGATCCAGCTGTCTAAAATTGAAGATTCCATCTGCGCCAATCTGATTTCGACAACAGCGTACGGTGGGTCAGCGACGGCCGCCTTACGGTGCTCGTGCCGCATAGAATTTGCTCAGAAGATTCTTTTTAAATATTCTGGTTGGCCGATCTTGTTCGCGGCGTATCTCATCCATCCGAACTATATATTGGGCCTGTAATATATCAAACTGAAGGATTTTTGAAAAGCAAGCTTTCAGAAGGAGTTTGAGCTCGAGCAGAAGAATAAAAATGGCGATTTTAGGGCAAACTTCTCTTTGAAGCTTTTAGGAGCTATACTTTAACTCTTATTTTCTGTGTGAGGCCATTAATGCTTCATTGAAGCTTAGTAAGAGTGCTTGGACAAAGTGTGAGAGTCCAATGAAGCCATGGTGATGATGAATGACCTGTGCAGCCAGTAAAAAGGTTGATAAGCCAGCACAGAGAGCCTTATATCAGCTGTGAGCAAGACCGAAAGGTAATCACGCACATAAACTCTATTTTCTGTATCAATGCCATATGGGAAGGGTTTGTAATTAATATTTGCTAAACACTTTGTAACCTGTCAAGTTGGGGGCTTGACTAGAGTGGAGGGTTGTTGCCTAGTTCACAGTTGTAGCTGTGAATGCTGTTGATGTTGTAGCATCGAGGTTGTAGCTGCAACCATAGCATTAAAGTAGTGTATAGGGTATAATACGAAACCCTGGTTATGGTATTACCCCTTGGACTAGCCATCACAGTGAGTGATTGGTGCACTACGTTACATCCCGTGTCGTGAATGTGTATGAATCTGTTTATGAGTGTGGAATAGAAGTCTGTGTGCTGCAGGTCTAGGTATACATACTTGGCAGGCCAAGCCCCTGGTTTGGATACCTGTGGGTGTGTGGTTGGTGTGAGCATGAAATGTGTTTGACATATTGACAAAGAGAAAAGTCCAGTTGACAGCTCAAGACAGCATATAGTCAACACCATCTCTTAGCAGCAATTTCTCAAATTGTTTGCCAAATCATCATAGTGGAAATATTTTAAGGGCACTGATTCACCCCCCCTCTCAGTGACTACCTGGGATCAACAAGCTATGTCCTAGATACATTGGACCCTATGAGATTTTAACTAGACGTAAAAAGATATTGTATCAGCTAGCACTACCACTATCTATGTTTGGTATACATGATGTATTTCATGTCTCATTATTGATGATATACATCAGAGATCCGACACACATTCTGACCACGGATCCACTGGATTTTACTAAAGACCAGACATTCGAAGTAGTGTCATTTGAGGTCACCAGTTGGAAGGTTCAACATCTTCGCAATCATGACATCTATTATGTTAAAGTCACCTGGAGAAGTCAAGATGTAGAAGAGATAACGTGGGAAGAAGAAAATGCTATGTGGCAGCAATATCCTCATCTATTTGACTCGAAAAGTATATACAAATATTGAGGACAAAATTTATTTAAGGGGGAAGTTATAAGACCCACACTCCACTAACCCAGTTTAACAGTGTCGTGCCAGGTCATCCCATCATAGCTGACTCGAGTGGACCAAACGTATGAAGGAATCATAAGGCTACATAAGTGAATTGACACAAAAATAGTGAATTTTAGTTGTGTGTGTAAGCACCCCATTTTTGTCATCTCCAACATAAGTAAATCCATATGACAAGTTTTTAGTATTAAATTTAAGGTTTTATGATTTTTCAATGGGCCCCACAGCAAGGTCAGGGGTTGCTACCTACTTAGATGCATAGGTCATGAAATTATCTTCAAAATGAGACTGGAATCACCAAATTCTGACATCAAACAAGGAAGGTATCACAGTTTTAGATGGTTTGAAAGTGCAACGGCATTTATGTAATTATCGCAAGACGCATGCATGAATTATCATCGAACTTCAAATCATCATATCATGATCATCCAACGTCCAAATTAGGTGATTCTAGTGTCACTGTATTCCATTTTTTATCCTCTTTAAAGTAAACTTGAAGAATCCCAGGTAGAGGTCCCGATGGGTCCCATGCAAGCTTTCATGTAGAATTATCAACAGAACTTCCATTCTTTATATCTTGGTTGTCCTACGTCCGAATTAGGTTATTCAAGTGGCCCTATTCTCCATTTTTGATACTCTTCAAAGTGGACATAGAAAATTCTGGATAAGGGCCACCAAAGGGTCCCATGCAGAGTTGCAAGACGGAATGGCTCATGAGATGTCAAATAGAGAGAGAAGACCTGGTCTTAGCCAAACCCAGTCAAACCAATCGTGGCCTAACACATTAACCCAAGCTAGTTCAGTCAACCTCGACCAGTCTTGCTTGACCCAACCTAGACCGGTCCGGATAAAGTCACATCGGCCCATGTGCATGTATTTCTTTTATATAATAGTTATATCTATTTATATAATGTATAATATATTATAATATATCATATAATGTATACATATATCTTATATGTATTTTATATTATATATATATATATATTTATATTAGTATATTAATATATTATATATTATATATTTATATATATATTTCATATATAAAGACCAAGTAAAATTCGAATGGGAGAGAGAGCTGTGCATTCCATTGGCAAGAAAAAAAAACAAAAAAAGGGAAAGAATCCAAAATTGATAACAAAATTGAGAGATTTAGGAAAACCTAAATCTAAGAAATAAGGTATTTAAGATCGTGAGAGGGGAGGGAGAGAGAGCCATGGATCCCATTGGAAAGAAGAAAAAGAAAAAAAGGAGAAAGAAACCAAAATTGAGTGAAAAACCAAAATATTTAAGAAACCTAAATCTAGGAAATAAGATCTCTAAGATCATGAGAGGGGAGAGAGAGAGAGCCGTGGATCCCATTGGCAAGAAAAAAGAAAAAATAAAAAGGAATCCAAAATTGAGAGGGAGACCAAGAAATTTAGGAAACCTAAATCTAGAAAATAAAATCTCTAAGGATAGAATGAGACCATGAGAGGAGAGAGAGAGAGTGAGAGAGAGAGAGAGAGAGAGAAAGAGAGCCGTGGATCCCATTGTCAAGAAAAAAAAGAAAAGAGACAAAAAGAAAAAAAAAGAAACTGAATTTGAGAGGGAGATCGAGAGATTTAGGAAACCTAAATCGAGTAAAGAAAGTCTCTAAGGAGAGAGAGATCATAAGAAGAGAGAAAGAGAAATGGAAAAGAGATTAAAGAATCATAGATGGGAAAAAGGAGAAATCAGAAAGAGAAAGAGAGGAATCAAAGGAAGAGAGGTCGGTGAGAGGCAACTCTAAGAAAGAGAAAAAAAGAGAAAAAAAGAGGAAAGGAGGAGATTGAGATGGGGAGGGATGAATGAAGGGAAGAGATTGGAATCAAGAGGGCAATGAAAGGTGGAGGAGTGGATGAATTTAAGAGGGGTCCCCAAATTGTGAAGAAGAAAAAAAAGGGAGAGAGAGAGGGTGAAAGGAGAAGAAAAAAGAAAAGAAGAAAATAAGATGACTCACCTTAAAAAACTTTGGGCACAATCTCTAATAAATCCTACATCAAAGGTTTCACTCCATTGGAGCACAAGGTTGGTACCCTAAAATAAATTTAGTGGTCTTTCATAAGGTTTGAATGTTGGTTTTGCTTGAATATGCTTATTTTCATCAAATCTCAATCAAGAATTCCCTATTGCATGCATGTTGATGTTAGGATACTCATGTCTAATATCTTTACTATATGATAATTAGCTTAAATTGATCAATGATGAAGATTTGAGTGCCATGTGATGATTTTGTTGTTTTTGATAATTTCTACAAGGTGGATTTCTGATCTGGAAATTTTAGATTTAGAATATGAATTTAAGACATGCATCTCATGTGGTTTTTTGTAAAATTTGAAGCCCAAATTTTTATGGGATGCTATCTGATATTTAGAAGAGTCCCTAAGAAATTTTGCCTCATTTGGAATTGGAAAAGTCCATCAAAAAATTCTCCATTGGTGCTGCGGCCCTACTATGGTATAGTGCAACCCCCTATCAGAAAGTCTCTAAAAAGGGATCTTATGTCCATAATCTGAATATAATTTTCTCACAAAATTTTTAGATATGGAAGTCTTCAAAAATGTGGCACTACTTTAGAATTTTTTAATTTTTCATTGAATTGATATGATTTTTTAAGGGCATAGTGGTCTGTTTTTTAATGAATTAGGATGTACAGATTGGAATGATTGTGAAGTGCTATTTTGCACAATGAAAATGTCCTGTTTGTACTTGTTTTCTTGACGAAATTTTATATCATTCAATTATCTACATGGGCATATTCTTTTATTTAATTTTCATTAAGTGATTCATTTTATACGGAATATATGGTGCAACTAGTCAAAATCTATAATAGGCTTGACCAGGGCACATATCTATATTTGTGACATTCATTTGACCTAGTTTCATTCCCTATTGAGGTTAGCTGCCTTGAGGCAAAAGTTAGGTCTCTATGTCCTCTTTCTGTGGATATGTTTTGAGCTTAATTCTGACATATATAAGTGGCCATATGCCCATTGTGGCACAGGGTGACAGAATCTATCACAATGCATATGCACTGAATTGTGCAACATATTTGACCAATATGTACCCTCTGTTGGGACTCGACCCCTTCAGATGAAATGTAGTGTGTCAAGAACTCTTTTTGTGAAAAATAGTAGGGCTTAATTTGAGTTACAAAAAACCTACTTAAGGCCATTTTCGTATAATATGACAAAATTTGAAATCAGTTTCTAGTTTGTACAATACTTGACAATTTTGTATGGTAATATTGACCATTCTTGAGTCATTGTTAATTTTGAATGTCTTCATCAAAGTTGCAACATTTTCAAAGAACTTTTTGAGAATATGTTTTTATAATTTTTGGATTTTCAGAAAGGTTTCATCGATGTCTCATTCACTTTACGTAATATGCAATTTGTTGCTTGAGTGATTTGATAAATTTTGTCATATTTGAGTGCACACTTGCTATATTCAGAGTGCTCACATGCCACATTTGGATAAATTGCCACATTTGGATAAATTGCCACATTTAGAGTGCTCACATGCTTTGTTTGGATTGCTCACATACCATGTTTGCCATATCCTCGTATTGCTGTATTTGGTAGAATAAATAGATTTTTTTTACCATATTTAGCAATATCTTGATAATTGTCATATTTAGACATGCCATGTTTTGACTTGCCATGGTTAGAATATAGCATAGTCAGTTTTACCTTGTTTAAATAGATTTTTATGGTATCATAAGCCATATTAGGGAGATTTTCACAATCTTACTATATATTATGTTAGTTACCATAAACATCATACATGCCATCATGTATAGATAGAATATTCTATTTTTTTCATTAACTTCATTGTTGTAACATCTTGGTTGAACTGCCATGTATGCACATTTCTAGCAGACAATCTAGGCATGGGGACGTGCACTTAGGCACCAGCATTCTTGGGAAGGGTATAATGGAAAATAATAAAAGTCTTAACAAAGAAAAAGAATGCCTTACCAAACCTTCTAAAATTAGAGCTTAGGATGAAAGGGTAGTTTAGGACGATCCTTGCCCCTTAGCATACTTCAACTTAGAACAGGTTGCTCCTTAGACTTAAAACAAATTTTAAATTCTCGACCTAGAATAGGTTCTCAATCCTTAACCTAGAACAGGTTATCCCGCCATTCTAAACTACGTGAATTTTGATTTCTGGAGTGAACCCTAGGATACATAGGCAATTTGGGAGAATCCCAAATTCGGATCCACACCTTAGTCCACACAGACTATCCATAGATTCACTTAGATATCAATCCACATTAAGACCCAGAAAGGGTTATCCACATTTCAACCTAAAATGGGTTATCTACATTCTAACCCAGAAAGGGTTATCCACATTTCGACCCAGAAAGGGTTATCCATATTTCAACCAATCAAAATACGGATCCATGGTCCACTTGGACTATCCACCCACTAGGGAAACCTAGTTCAACCCGCATGGGTTATCCACTCTTAGATCTACTAGGACCATCTATCAGTTTGCATGGACTATCCAAAGTCTGACCCATAGGGTTTTTCATTCTTTCAAGCATAAACTTTAACCTCAACAATGAATCTAATAATGCACAAGCATAAATCATAGCCATAAACTTGAATCACAACTGAACTACGACGGTGAACCTGATTTTTGGAAGACGTCCAAGATACGTTGGCAATCTGGAAGGATCCAGATTTGGTTCAAGGATATCAAACCACTTGGTTTGGTTTGGTTCAATAAATAGAGTCTAGCATAGGAAAGCTATAGGAGATCTATCTCGATCGGGCTATTTGGGTGCCAAACCCCTTCCGATAACCATAACCTGATGCTTAGCCAATCTCTGATGCACCAAAAAGCCAATCTAACGGTCTTAAGGTAATTAAAGTCTTACCTTGGGGTGAAACTACATTTTTGAGGTCCTAGACCTTAATCTAGTTGGCGACTCTCAAATCAATCCATCTTTATCCTCACAGTGGTGGCTCCGCTGGGGATATAAATGTCAGACTCCTAAATGAAAACTTTCCTTGTGTGAATTCGATGCTTGCTCTTAGGTAACAATATTTATGATTGTATAATATTGTTTTGGGGGGAACGGGTTCAGTCCCACATTAGTGCGAGTAACCGAACTAGGTCCATGCACATGGAGTAGCCCACTAGGTGAAACACACAACCTTGGCTTGTACTTTGTGAGATCACAACCGATGAGCAGCCTCTAATGCTTTATGCTATACTACGTCGCTTGATTCTTGCAACATAGTACTAAAAGGGATTGGGGCCCATTATTCATCGTGCATTTGGTGATAGGTTACCCCATCCTTGTGAAGGTAGCCTTTTCAATCCTAACCCAGATTGTAGCCCAATGTTTGTTATTTTTGGTTAATCCCTAAACTAACCCAGTAAAATCTGCTTGACCATGACCACTTTGTCCGAGTAGTCGAATTTCTACCCTTTTTTTGTCTGCAATTGGTCAACATGTTAGAATCCACACGATGAGCATCTTGAACTTTCACTCAATGGGAGCGTGAGGTATGTATACACCTGTTCTATGTCATAGTGGATGGTCACTATACACCCTCCATTAAAAAGCTCGATGTGTCGAATCTCTCATTGTTAACACGTTGATTTCAAAGAACAAGCAGAAAATCCCTGTCACGACATAAATGCCGTGGTCAACAGGAAGTTTACTAGTTTGTTCATCTATAAACCGCTTTTGCTAACAATCCCTAATAAGGGCAACGGATTAATATATCTATTTTAATTTCATTGAATTCGGTAACCCAAGTGGCCAGACCATGGTACCACTGATTTTCCATTTTGGAATCATGAGGTCCCAAGATGGAACATATGGCTTAACCAAATCCAACTAAATTGACTTGGATAATGTTTACCCGGTCACCCTTATGAAAGAACTAACTTTTGTTTGGTGAGTTATCCTTGATTGTGCATGTGACTTATTTCCACTCCTATCATCCTAGAGTCTTAATATTTATTACTTTTGGGTTCTTTTTCTTTACCAATTCAAGGAGCCTAAACCACAAACATTTTTACCTCATGGATAAGGGATCCCATTACTAGGAGGTTGTCTATCGTGTACACACTGGAACTAGTTAGTCCAACCTCAACCACATCAACTGAATCGATGGCTAATGGATCAAACCAAGTTCTAATCACTAGTGATGCCAGGATAGAAAAGACGGAGGAGACCATAAGGGTAATAGCCGTCTCAATAAGGGACATACAATTTCAACTACATGCTCAAGGGTCGACCTTTGAAAGGATTAATATGGCACCCCCACAAGGATTGGTTACCCTTAACCAAGCTGTGTCAAAATTCATTCCAAACCTGGCATTCGAGGATATGGAGTGTCAACACCCCAGAAACATTCAATAGTTAAGGTGACCCTTGTAACCAAGAAATTGAAGGAAGAAGATAGTCCATACGGTGACAGGCTGAGTCAGGTGGAAAAAATACTGAGGGGCATGAAAGGAGTAGAAGATTAAATCATTGATTCCAAAAGATTACGCTTCTTTCCAGAGACAAAGCTGCCTCCCAAGTTTAAGTGGACCACTGAGAAATTTGATGGGACAAGAAACCCCAAGACCCACTTAAGATCATTCACAGGCTTATTGAAGCAAGGCCAAGGGTTTACTAATGAGCAGTTAGGACAAGCATTCCAATTCTCACTCAAGGGCGGGGCTCATCGATGGTTGATGAATCTGAACCCAGCACATATACATTCATGGTCAGACATTACCAAGGCATTTATTGGTTTTTTTTCCTACAACACAGAGATAGAGACCACCGTAGGCAACTGGAAACCATGGTCTAGGCACAGGGAGAGACATTCACAGCCTATTTAACTCAGTTTAGAAACATGGCTGCATAACTTTGGGATTGACCTTTCGAGCGAGATCAGGAGCCGATAATGATGAGAGGCTTGAGTGGACCATATATGACATACATCTTCAGCCAGGCCATCCTATCATTTGAAGGGCTCATTGTTGCAGGACAACAAGTAAAGAATGCCATAACTCGGGGAGATATATTACCAAGAAAGACAAAAAGATCAGAAGGGGCTCCAAACAAAAGGGCATATCCACCAAGAAATTTAGGGAATCAACCAGTAAACCAAGTAGCTAATATCAATTCTGAGCCATTGATCTTGGGATGTTTGAGTTATACTCCAACACTGTAAGCAAGACCAAGGAGACAGTTCACGGATTTGGGAATGACCCGATCCAATCATTAGATAAATTGGTACAAGCCAATAAATTGACGGTGTTTGACCCTCGTCCACCTCTAAGTCCTCTTCCATCGAATTTTCGTATGGACCTATTTTGTAAGTACCATAATCAGCATGGGCATGACAAAGACAATTGCTACACATTAAAGCATGCCATACAGGACCTATTAGATTTTGGTAAATTTAAGGTCCAGCCCAGGAAAGTGTCAGTGGCAAATAATCCCCTCCCTTACCACAGTATCAATTTCATAGAGTGGGGAGATAAGCCCTTGGACTTCATTCCACTCATAGAAATACCTGAAGGAGCAAGCAGTATGGTTGTCACATCTAGTGTTGAAGTAAACATGTTGGCTAGCCATCAAGAAGAAGAAGAAGAAGAAGAGTATGATTTTTATTTCCCTGAAGATTCCTCATACCCAATAGCACAAGCACAGCAGGATGAAGAAGAACCATTTATCATCTACCTCTCAGATGAAGAAGCAGAGATAAATCAAGTTACCAACTGTTTCCTTGAGATGGAGTTCGTATTCCCAGAAGATGAGCAAGAAATAGCAGAAACCAGAATAGAGAAGAACTACAAACCATCTCACCTGACGGTAAATGATTTGGCTCAGCTCATGAGAGAGAAAGGTAAAGGGACAGCTAATCAACCAAAACCTCCAAATCCTATATTGAAACAATTACAAAAGACATAAGCCAACATGTCCATTTAGGAGCTTCTGATGGCTTCCAAGGCCCACAAGGAAGCAGCACTGAGATCACTAACAAGTATTCAAGTCATAGTTTCAATGGATGGAGAAGAACTAGCTATGCTAGTAGGAGGCAGATATGCTATCAAAGTGATTGTCTTTGGAGATGCCGATCTCCCCTTAGGAGGAAAGGATCATATACATGCTCTACATATAACCATTAGATGTCGAGGCAAGAGCATCTTCCAAGTCTTGGTTGATAATGGGTCAGTTTTGAATGTATTCCCTTTTCATACCTTCAAGCATCTAGGCTTTAGTGAATCAGAATTGAAACTTTCAGACATGACCATCAAAGCATATGACAATACCAAAAGGGCTGTATTGGGTGTCTTCACAGTGCAAATTCAGGTAGGACCGACAGAATTTAAAACGGAGTTCCAAGTCATTGAAATTTTTGCCTTATTCAATGTACTTCTAGTTAGGCCCTGGATCTATCAGGCCGATGAAGTGGCATCTACCTTATATCAGAAGGTTAAATTCACCCACAAGGGTACCACTGTCACAGTACACATGGACTCTACAGTTCTGAACACATTGGCCATTAGAAAGAATGTTGAAGGGTCACAAGAGAATAACAGGCAAGACTTCTCTCTCGGAGGGTTCCAGGTCGATAACATCCAAGCCACAACTGAGCCAGATCCTACAGGTATGCATCTACTTCATTTTGTTAATTACTTAACATGCTCTACTTTCCTGGTATGGGCCTTGGTTCCACCAACAGGGTGATGTCACTTTCTTATCTCTATTGGTTAATGAGTATAAATTTGGACTAGGCTATAACCTCACTAAAGGGGATCTAAAAGTGATCTAGCAAAAGCAGTGGGGAGCTGACGAATGATGTTAAAAGCTCTAAAGGATGAAATACAAGCATAGTAGTCAATTTATTTTTTTTAAAAATAAATTTTTAAAAGTTGTTTGGGTAAAATTTTAAAATTTAAATTTTTTTTATTTTTTTTTTTATTTAATTTTTTTTATTTTTATTTTTTTTTTTTAAAAAAAATAAAAAATTTTTTGGTTTGGAAAAAAAAAATTAAAGAAAAAAAGATAAAAATAATTAATATAAAAAAAAAAATAATTTTTTGTGTGAGGGGTATAATAATTTTTGTGGATATAAAGAAAGTGAAAAAAAAAAAAAATTTTTATAAATTTATTTGATTAAAAAAGGGGGGGTATTAAATTTATAGATAATAATTTAAAAAAATAAATATAAATAAAAATTGTGTTAAAAATAAGGAAAATGGGTATAAGTAAAATTATTTGTATTTTTTTTTTAAAAATAATATAATTATTATATTTTTTTTAAAATTAAAAAATAATTTTATTATTAGGGGTGTTTTGGTTTTTTTTTGAATTTTTTTTGATTTTTTTATTAATTTATTTAAAATAAAATAAATATAATAATTTTTATTTTTATTTTTTTAATTAATTTTATTAATTAAAATTATTTTTTTTTTTTTTTTTTTATTTTTTTTATTTTTTTTTTTTTTTTTTAAAATTAATAGGTTTTGAAGGTTATTGTTTTTTTTTTTTATTTTTTAGATTTTTTAATAAATTTTTTTTTTTGGTTTTTTTTTTTAAATTTTTTTTTAGGTTTGGTTTTAATTATTAATTTTTTTTTTAATTTTTTAAAAATTGTTTTTTTTTTTTTTTTTTTTTTTTTTTTTTAAATATAAATTTTAAGGGTTTATAGGTTAGGGGGTTAAAAAAATTTTAAAAAAAAATTTAAAAAAAAAAAAAAATTAAAAAAAAAAAAAAATTTTAAAATAAAAAAATAATAAAAAAAAAAAAGAATAATAAATTTTTTTTTTTTTTTTTTTTTTTTTTTTTTTTTTTTTTTTTATACCTAATTATTATTTTATTTTAATTTTAGGGTTTCTACCCTAATTGTTACATTCTTTCCATTTTAAGGTTTTATACCCAATTATTATTTTATTTCTATTTTTAGGGTTTTCTACCCTAATTGTTACATTCTTTCCATTTTAGGGTTTTCTACCCTAATTATTATTTTCTTTCCTATTTTTAGGGTTTTCGACCCTAATTGTTACATTCTTTTCCATTTTAGGGTTTTCTACCTAATTATTATTTTCTTTCCATCTTAGGGTTTTCTACCCTAAATGTTATTTTCTTTCCATTTTTTAAGGGTTTTCTACCCTAATTGTGACAATAAGCATTTAATATAGCATGTGAGCAAGTGTAGCGAGACAAATATGGCAATAAACATGTGTATCATTCCAATCATGGCAATGTGATTATTTCAATTATGGCAATGTGATCATTCCAATTATGGCAGTGTATGCATACGAGCATCCGAACATAGCATAGCATCAAATATGGCATGTGAGAAACAACCAAAGCATATGAGAATCAATCAAAACATGATGGAACACGGCAAGATGACAGCTTTGTCGGGCTGGACCAAAATGGGCACATAGGGCACTGTACTTACTCAAAAAATTCTTAAAATATATCCCTGGAAAGAAGACTCAGAGGCCAACATTTTGTCTCGAGGAAGATATTCCTAAAAGAGACCATAGGCAGGTCGAAAACATTCCCCAAGTACAGGCAAATACACTGGTCAGGTCTGTTCCAGATTTTTGACCAGTTGCACCATAAATTCCAAATAAAATCCTATTCTTAATGAAAATTAAATACAGACATATGTCTATGTAGATAACTATCTGATCTAAAAATTTCATTAAGAAAAACAAGTTAAAACAGTATATTTTCTTTGTGAAAAATGACTCTTTTCAATCATGCAAATCAGCACATCATGACAGATCTGAAATCAAAGCTTTATGCACTTAAAAATTGATATCAATTCACAAAAATTGGAAAAAATATGAAACCAGTGCCATTTTTTAGAAGACTTTCATGTCTAAAAAGTTCATGTTAAGTGGAATTTCTGATTATTGCCATAAAGTCTTTGTCTAGAGACTTTCCGATGGAGGATTGCATTACATCCGAAAAAAATAGCAATGTCAAAGACAAATTTTTTGATATATTTCCCCAAATTCCAAATGGAACAGAAATTTTTGGGGTAGTCTTCTATCATATCAGAGAGACTCCCATAAAATTTTGGGCTTCAAAGCTTAGAAAAATACATATGATGTACGTCCTAAGTTTGAACCCTAAATCTGGAATTTTCAGATCAGAAAATCACTTTATGAAATTTACAAAAAAACATCAAACATCATTGTATATCAATCAAAAATTCATCATTGAATAGCTTAGACAAATTATCATTCATGAAAAAATGTTAGACATAGGCATCCTAACATTAACAAGTATGTAATAGAGCATTCATGATTGAGATTTCATGAAAAATAGCCTTTTCAAGCAAAATCGGCATTCGGGCATTATAACGACCTCTAAATTTGTTTAGAGTACTAACCTTGGGCTCAAATCGAGCGAAACCGTTATGAAGGGGGGGTGGGGGTGTTTCAACCCCCCTTGGGTGGGTGATTACCAAATCTTCCTTTTCCTCTCTTCCCTTCTTTCTCTCTTCCTCTTTCTCTCTTCTCTTTTCTCTTTCTTTTCTCTTTTCTCTCTCTTTCTTTCTTCCTCTCTCACGTTTTCTCTCTCTCACTCACCTTTCTCTCTCTCACCCACGTTTTCCTCTCTCTCTGCTCTGGAAAAAAGGATCCTCCTCTTGCCTATTTATAATTTTTCACTCATTTTCTAAAAGATCCTTTTTTCTAAAAAATATTTTTTTTTCTTTCCTTCCTTTTTCTTTCTTTCTTTCTCCTCTCTATCTTTCACGTTTTCTTTCTAGAAAGCGTGAAGGGGAATATTTTTCCCCCTTTTTCCTTTTTTCTTTTTATTCCTCTCTCCTTTCCTCTTTTTCCTCGGGTCTCTTGGTTTATTCTCAAAACCCAAATCCCCTTCCCTTCTTTGTTTTCTCTCTCCCCTCTTTCCTTTTCTTCTAATCTCAAAACCTTCTAAATCCCCTTCTCTCTTCCACGTTTTTTCTCTCCCCCCTTTCCTTTTTTTTTTCTCAAAAATCTTTTGGATTATCTCAAAACCCTAAATCCCCTTCTCTTCCACGTTTTTCTTTCCCCTCTTTCCTTTTTTTTCTCAAAAATCTTTTGGATTATCCCCAAAACCAAATTCCCCCCCCTCTCCTTTCTCTCTCCCCTCTTTCCTTTTTCTTCTCAAAATCTTTTGGATTATCATTTACAAAAAAAATATTATATAAATATAAAAAAATAAAAAAAAAAAAAAAAAAAAAAAAAAAAAAAAAAAATATAAAAAAAAATTTATATATATAAAAAAAA
This sequence comes from Protea cynaroides, assembly GCA_028583415.1. Classification (NCBI taxonomy): domain Eukaryota; kingdom Viridiplantae; phylum Streptophyta; class Magnoliopsida; order Proteales; family Proteaceae; genus Protea; species Protea cynaroides. The sequence continues at coordinate 39,578,259 of CM053265.1, forward strand.
AAAAAAAAAAAAAAAAAAAAAAAAAAAAAAAAAAAAAAAAAAAAATAAAATATGAAAAAAGAGGGAATTGGGTTGGGAGGGGGGGGGGGGGTTGGGGGGGGGGAAGGGGGGGGGGGGGGGGGGGGGGGGGGGGGGGGGGGTGGGGGGGGCGGGGGGTGATGGAATTAAGCGGGTTTCTTCTCCTTGTCATTTCACGGGTCATTCCCTTGTTATCCCGTATGGAATTTTTGATGGCCTCTATTCCAAATTTTTGGCGTTCATTTGTAGAACATTAAAAATGAGGAATATAGGAACTGAATCACCTCATTTGGAGTAAAATGGTCAACTTATGAATTTTAAAGTTTGCGGACCAATTATCGATAATTTGGCTGACCATTCGCATGAGATCCCCCGGAGGCTTTTACCGAAAATTTTTGTCCACACAGCACAAAATGGAACATAATGAGACTGAAATCCTTCGGAATCCGAGGTAGAATGGGAAAGATATGAAGCTTTGAAGTTTTGTCGATCATTTTGCATGCAAGTTTGCATGGGACCCACTGGTGACTTCTTCGAAGTCCACTTTGTAGAACATCATGAATGAAGAATAATGGTCTTGGAACCATCGGGATCCGATGTCGGATGATCAAGATATGATGATTTGAAATTCAAACAATCTAACTTACGATAATTTGCATGAAAGCCCCGGGATTATTTATGACAATTTCGAAACCTCCCTTATATGTATCATCCGACTAAAATGGTCGTATCTTCCTCATTTGATACCGGAATTGAGCATTCTGGTATCGTTTCAAGATAATTCCATGACCTATGCATCTATGCAGATAATAGCCCATGACCCTACTGTGGGGATCAGTGGAGAATTACAAATCTTTGGGTTAAAGGTCAGAAACCTGCCATATTAGTTCACTTATGCCGAGGGTGGCAAAAATGGGGTGCTTACAGGTAGCAGCATAATAAAAGCATCAAACAGAGCTAGTAGGGATTGGCGACCTCAAAGGACAAATGAAACAGTCTATCAAGCAATACCTGAGGGGTTATACAATGTGTAGAACATCCAATTTTTGAAGACCCTCAATGGGTATTTTGTTAAAAAAATGTAAAGACAACATTTATTCCAGGTTCTCAGAACCTTGGTTCAACACGCACCTTCAAAAATAGGTATCTGGGTTTGAAATATTTCATGACTGTACTTTTGACTGGGAAGAGCTTGAGCAAGCCAAGATCCAAGAGCAGAGTGAGAAGCATAAATCTGAGACAGGGATGATTGACATCTGTCATACCCCAATTCTGAACTAACCCGAATGGTGTGATGAACCATCAATAAACCAACGGTTCAACAAAGTTCTCCATTAGGTAGTACCCACCATGTCAACCACACACACATTACACAGTAATAATCAGAGATAATAAACAAATAAGTGGAAGTCTTTATAAATAATGAAATGAGCATCTAACCATGATAAATAATTATTTAATCCAATTATCTTCAAAACTCAAGACATAAAAGTAATTAACCCATTACATGTTCCAATAATCAAATATAACTAAATTAATAAAAAATACACTGGTTGCACTCGCACGAAGGATCATGCGTATCGTCTACAAGTTCTACATCCATGGCCGCAACGTGTCCGTAAATCAGCGCATTCACATTATCTTTAACAGTAGGACCTGCATCATCAACTAAAACATTCGACATCGAAAGGGTGAGCACACATCATGGCTCAGTGAGCAAACAAAACAATACAACAAACATATGCATGCATTTAATTCATATCTTTGATCTTGTTTTAAGTTTGCAATATGCTATAAAAAGGTTTGGTGGTCTCCGCACCTATACAGAAGTGTGTGAATCTGACCAATGGATCAAACACCATTGTCGTCCTATATACACCCACCATGGAATAGAGGTAGAGCTAATGTGTGTAGATCAAACACTGCCAACACTTCTCCTGATGCCCTACCCATACCAATAGCTAACCCCCTATTGGCGAGGGCTTGTAAACTGGGCTCGCAATTAACCAATCCTAAATGTCATCCAGTGTATCCAAGGCCTCACCCCAACATCCCTCAATACATCCATAGGAATAGAGCTAAGGCCTCCCAGTAGAGTCAGAGACTACACGGTCTGAGACCACCTCCCCTGATGCCCTACGACGTAATAGTTCTGCTAAGGTAATGGTGATACAATGATGTTAATGGGCAAGACTTGTGTAGAGATAGAGCTAGAGTCTGGTGACCAGGTCAAAGACCAAAATGCCACATCCTCCCCCTGATGCTCTACTCGCATCAAGCACACTAACCACACACACATAATCACATGCCTATTCCTAGCATCATCATCATCATCATATTATAAACAGACATAAGTAAATATGAATGAGTAGTAATAATAAGAATATTGGATGACATGTAAGATGCACACTACAAGCATACAAGCATTGAATCAGTCATGGCATTGGACTCAATAAGTAAAATAGTTTGTTATTAACCAATTAGTTTAGGTCTTGTTCCCTTACCTGTTAGCAAAACTCGATATCCTTCCAAGCCTTGTAATTCTCTTTGAATTGTTTTAATAACCTAAAATTTATATGAATTTAAGTTAGGATTCATATGTAAAATGTTACAGTAGTCGAGAATCGAAACAGAGCACTGATAGGTGTCTGATTGGTCCTATGGTTTCATACTGTGTCGACCTTATTGCCTACAATAGATACCCTACGGTCACACCATATGCGACCGTACCTGTGACCATATGATTTCTAAATTCTTCTCGAATGCCTATGGTCAATACTTGATCATGCTGGTCATGCTATGGTCGACCGTAGCTGCGACCTTAAGATTTTTGGTCACAAACTACTTTTAATTTGAGTTCTTCTTGGGTCAAATCCTCGGTTTTTCTCTTCGGTTCATACTAAGGTTATCCTATGGTCATCATTAATAGTTTCTCATCAACGATTATCACCAAACTCGGATTTACTCAAGGAATCACATGGATCATAATAGTTTGACATCTCCAATCCCCCATAAAAGCCTTATTCCATAGAATTTACATCTTTAGAGATTAGGTTCATACCTTTGCCTTTGGTAGAGAGCTAAGATCTTCTCTACAAATCCTTCTCCTTAGTCTTCTCTTCTTCTCCTTCTTTTCCTTCTCTTCCTCTAGGGTTTACTAATGTTTTAAAAGAGTGAAAAAGGTTGAGGGACATCCTTTATATAGAGAAAAATTCTCCATATAGAGTTATCCAACATTAGGAAAGAAATCCCCCCTTGAATTAGGAAAGTTTCCAACTCGAAGTCTGATCTCGGGTCTCACGCAGAATCCATTGACCATAGGGTCGAAACATCAACCATAGGGTCCTGCATCAGTGACCTTTGTTTCCTACCTTATAGTCGACAATACCTACCCAGGTATTCAACCATACACATACTTTTGAGCAATTTAACTCGATTCATACCTGGTTTTGTGATCCATCTTCACATGGTTAGTCCACTTGGTCCAGAATGATGGGAAGACCTGGCACGGCACTGTTAGACCAAGTTAGTGGTGTGCGGATCCTACAACATCAGAAATTTATTCTATGATGATCAAGTGATGACGTTCGCCGGTGAAGAGCAAGATAGGAGTCCCTATACACAGCAATTCACCCTTCCCATCAGCAGAACAATCCCAAATTGGCGTTGCTCTAATAATTTTGTTTACCCAAAGGGGTTGCCATGTGATCCACATATTATGGCCATGTCTAGGCCAAGCGTCCTTAAGTTTTTAGATAAGATTGAGTCTTTTTCAATCTTTGAGTCCGTTCCACTAGGAACCTTCTCCTCTGTTCCTCTGCTTTTGAACATGAATAAAGATGTTGTTTTGAATTACACTGTGTCTACTTCTTCCTTTCCTTCACCTTCTAACTCTAACTTTGAAAATTATGAGAACGATGAACCACTTCCGGAGATATTACAATTCATTAAAGCATTGGGGGAGAAGAAGGCCCAACCTGTCAGCGAAGAAACCAAAATGATTAACCTCAATTTAATAGAGCAATATCGAGAGATAAAGATCTGTGCTACCTTGATAGAAGAAGAAGCCAAACAAATGATAGAACTACTAATGGAATTTCAACAAGTGTTTGCCTGGTCCTATGAGGATATGCCTAGCATAGACCCTGTAGTTGTATAGCACAAGATACCTTTGTTCCCATATGCAAGGCCACATAAGCAGAAGTTGAGGCGATTAAGGCCTGAATGGAACTTCAAGGTCAAAGAAGATATCATGAAGCAGTTTGATGCTGGATTCCTAGAGGTTACGAAGTACCCATAGTGGCTAGGAAATGTAATCATTGTACCTAAAAAGGATGGGAGACTGAGGGTGTGTATCGATTATAGAAACCTGGATAAGGCTAGTCCCAAGGATGACTTCCCACTACAAAAGATAGAAATCTTAGTGGATAACACTGTAAATCATTCTCTCTTGTCCTTCATGGATGGATTCTTATGGTATAATCAGATAAAGATGATACTTGAAGACAAGGAGAAAACCGACTTTACAACAAACTAGAGTCTTACATGCATGGCTCTGGTCTGGATAGCAAAGAGACTAAGGTATTATATGTTATCCTACAAGATCATACTCATTTCCATAATGGACCCCCTGAAGTATTTGTTTGAGAAACCAACTTTGATAGGGAGGTTGGCTAGATGGCTATTGTTGTTGTCCAAATTTTACATCACATGCATTATGCAGAAGTTTATTAAGGGGAGCATAATCACAGAACATCTATCAGCTCTGCCGGTTGAAGATAACCTCAGACATCTGGAAGATGTATTCCCAGATGAAGAAATTCACATAACCCAAGAGGCCGAGAAAAATTTCACATGGATAATGTTCTTCGATGGAGAAGCAAATCTAGTGGGATGCGGGGTTGGCATCTTATTCATAGATCTAGAAGGGGCAATTGTGTCATTTTCAATTATATTAGACATTAATTTCACAAACAACATTGCAGAGTACGGAGCCTGTATCGAGGGACTGAAAGTAGCCTTGGCCATTGTGGTCTGTAGATTGAAGGTCTATGGTGACTCATCAATTGTTATCTACCAAGTCAGAGGGGACTGGAAAACGAAAGACGAGAAGCTGGTACCCTACCAACAATGTGTAATAACCTTGACTTAGAAGTTTATGTAAGCCAAATTTGACTACTCCCTAAGGGATACCAATAAGTATGCCGATGCATTGGCCACCTTGGATTCAATGATTGGAAATGATCCTTTGGGATGTATCAAACCTCTAATCATAGAGAAAAGAGTGCGACTAGTCCACTTAAAAGAAGAGAATGCACTGACAGTTTGTCACACCCTTATTTTGGACTAACCAGAATGGTGTGATGAACCGCTAATAAACCAACGGTTCAACCAGGATCTCAAATAGGCTATCCCCGCGTTATCTAAACTTACACACATCCGTAATCATAATCAGAATAAATACACAATAGCGGAAGTCTTATAATAAGAAGAACTGAGAATCTATGTGATATTAAAATTTAAATAATAATTTATTCTGTTTCAACTAAGACATAAATATTTAAATACCAAATACATGTCTTAATAATTTCAAATAACGAAACCTATAAAATATCTAATCAAATACACACGAGTTGCACTCGCAATAGGAGTCGAGTGTGTCCACTTCAGCTCCAGCTTCCATTGCTGCCATGTTCCCGTACGGAGACGCATTCATATAATCTTCAACGGTATAACCTGCATCATCAACTAAAAATATTCGACGTCGAGGGGTGAGCACACATCATGGCTCAGTGAGTAGACAAAACAATGCAACAATAAATATGCATGCAATCAATTTATATCTTTGGTCCGGTTTAAAGTTTCCAATATGCAATAGAAATGTATAGGTAGTCAAAGGTCGTGTTTACTGACCCCGCCTCTATACACAAGTGTGTGACGTCACCCAAAAATTACGTTTATCGTCGACTCACATGCGCCGAACAATGAACATTATATAACAAAGGTTAACGTTTATTGCTATATATTGCCGTACCAACATGTAAGCCCCTGTTGGCGAGGGCTGCAAACTGGGCTCGCAACTAACCAATCCTAATGCCAAAAGTGTATCCATGGCCTCACCCCAGCATCCCTCAGAATGTCCATAGAGACAGAGCTAAGGCCCCCCGGTAGAGTCAGAGAGTACAAGGACCGAGACCACCTCCGCTGATACTCTACGACATAATAGTTCTGCTAAAGTAATAGCGATACGACGATGCCAATACACAAGACTTGAGTTAGAGATAGAGCTAAAGTTTTGAGACCTGCCAAAGGTTAACGTTTATTGACGTTCTCATCACACCCCCCCCTAGATACTCGCCCGCATCAAGTACATCAACCACACACATACAAGCACATGCCTATTCCAACCATCACCATCATCATCATGTTATAAACAATAAAGTAATTATGCATGAACAAGTAATAGAAATATTGGATGGCATGCTGTATGCACATTACAAACATATTCGCATAGAATCAAGCATGGCATAGGGATCAAGAAAATAGAAAACAATTTTGTTATTAACCAATTAGTTTGGAGTTCTAGTTCCTCACCTTAGCTTGCTAAAAGATACTTTTCCAAGCTTTAGAATCACCTTTACAATGTTATTATACTGCTAGAAGACCTAACAAAGTCGATAGAACTTAATTAGAATTAATTTCAGATTTAAAAACCATTTTGTTAACTGAGGGTCGGAGGGAGGGTCGGAGTCCTGATCGACCATGGGTGCGACCCTCCCTTAACTCTGAACTTCCCGAACACTAAGGGTCGATGGTCAGAATAACCTAGGGTCGGTCATAGACCCTCGGTGCGACCCTCGGTGCACTTTGGTCCAATTCCCTCTTTTAGTCCATTCTTTGTGCTTGGGATCCTATGTCTTGCTCCTACTTTCCATTCTACATTCATTCCATGGTCTGAAACCATGTATAACCCACCTAGATAGCTTTCATGCATTCTCCTATGGTTTTCCATGAAAACCTAACCATGGGTTGATGGTTTGGGTTTCTCCGAGATCACACTCTCATCAATAGCTAACCTAAGGTCTGTAGAAACTCATGGAATTAGTATCCATACCTGAGAAGAATAATCCTTCTCTGCAACTCTTCTCTTTTGGCTTAATTCTCTTCCTTGTTTGTCTTCTTCTTCTTTTCCTTCTCTTCTCTTTCTCTCAATTCAATTAGGGTTGTGAAAGGACTAAAAGTGGGTTAGGGACGTCCTTTAAATAGAGTAAGAACATTCTAAAATAAGTCCCTTTGAGATTAGGAAAGAATCCCAATCGAAAATTAGGAAATTTCCTAATTCTATTTCCTACGGTAATCGAGGGTCGATGGGAGGGTCGATGATCCCGTCGACCCTAGGGTTCTAAGCTGTCCGACCCTCCCTTCAAAATTGAGGGTCTGACTTTCTGCTTTGGGAGGTCCGACCCTGCTTAGCTGGGTATGCGACCCTCCCTTCAAATTAAGTGTTTTTGGGTCGATTTGATACTTGGGATCTCGATCTCCTTCACGCCCTTGGTCCATTTGACTCGACCATGATGGGTAAACCTGGTTCAAGGTGGTAAGACCGGGTTAGATTGACACGGGTCTTACAACTCCCCCCTACTTATAAAAATTTCGTCCTCGAAATTATACGTACCTTCTGAATCAAATAAGTGAGGGTATTGCTTCCGCATAGCATTTTCTTCTTCCCATGTAATTTCTTCCATGTCTCTACTTTTCCAAGTGACCTTAACATAATAGATATCTCGGTTGCGTAGACGTTGAACCTTTTGGCTGGTGATTTTCTGTTGGTGTTACTTCGAATGTTAAATCATCAGTCAATTTTGGAAAATCTACTGTCAAAACGTGCGTTGGATCCTTGATATACTTCTTCAATAGGGAAATGTGAAATACGTCATGCACACTCGACATAGATGGTGGTAGTGCTAACTGATAAGCCACTTTACCACGCTTAGCTAGAATTTCATACGGCCCGACATATCTTGGACTTAGTTTCCCTTTCTGTCCGAACCTTTTCAATCCTCGCATAGGCGATACCTTCAAAAATACTTTATCACCTATAGCGAACTCCAGATCTCTGCGTCGAGTATCTGCATTTTGCTTCTGACGGTTCTGAGCCGTTCTCACTCTTTCCTTGATAATGTCGACCACTCGATAAGCCTCTTCAATAAATTCCAGCCCAACAATACTACGTTCTCCAACTTCATTCCAAAACAAAGGAGTTCGACAGTTCCTGCCATACAGTGCTTCATAAGGTGGCATCTGTATAGTAGCCTGATAGCTATTGTTATAAACGAACTCGATCAATGGTAACTTTTCGTCCCATGATCCTTTGAAATCAATTACACATGCTGGTAGCATATCTCCTAGAATCTGGATTGTACGCTCTGACTGTCTGTCTGTCTGTGGGTGGAATGAGGTACTGAACTTCAGCATTGTACCCATAGCCTTTTGCAATCCCTCCCAAAACTTGGAAGTAAATCGTGGATCTCTATCAGACACAATGCTTTCTGGTACACCGTGTAACCGAACAATATTATCCACATACAGCTTCGCTAACCTTTCCAGTGTATACTGAGATCGTATAGGAATGAAGCGAGCTATTTTAGTCAGATGGTCCACAATCACCCAAACTGCGTCAACTACTCGAGGAGTCAATGGTAGCCCTGTGACGAAGTCCAGAGTGATGCAGTCCCGTTTCCATGCTGGTTCCGGTAATGGCTGTAATAGTCCTGCGGGTCTTTTTCGTTCAGCCTTTACTTTCTGACAATTTAGGCATTGAGACGCAAACTTAGCTACATCTGCTTTCATTCCCCTCCACCAATATAGTTTCTTTAGGTCATGATACATTTTTGTACTTCCAGGATGTATTGAATAGATGGTGGTGTGGGCTTCCTTCATCATTCGGTGTCTAATGTCTATACTTTCTGTTTCAGGTACACATATTCTTCCTTTGTATTTCAGTACCTTCTCGTCATCCAAGGTGAACTCAGGGTTGGTCCTACCTTTCTCAATATCTTCTTGTACTTTTCTCAGATAAGGATCTGCTTTGATAGCTATCTTCACTTCATCCACTATATCCGGTATAATCTTCAATGCCGCAAACATATTCAAAAACCGATGATTTAACCCTTGGTTGGCTGATCCATCCGTTGAATCTATCACATACTGCTCGTTGCCGTGATTGAATACCCTTCCGATAGTACACATTGCTGCCATCGTGCTAACTTATCCTTGCGATTTTATCATTGCCTTTCTGCTTAATGCATCCGCTACTACGTTCGCTTTTCCCGGATGACACTGGATATCACAATCATAGTCTTTCAATAGTTCCAACCATCTTCTTTGTCTCATATTCAACTCCTTCTGATTAAATAGATAAGTAAGACTTTTGTGGTCCGACTTAATCTGGAATTTCTCTCCGTATAGGTAATGTCTCCATATCTTGACCGCATCTACTACTGCCGCTAACTCCAAATCATGAGTGGGCTAATTTTTCTCATGTACCTTCAACTGTCTTGAGACATATGGAATTACTTGCTCTCCTTGCATAAGCACACATCCTAATCCCAATCCCGATGCATCAGTGTATAAGGTAAACGTCTATCCTGGAAGAGGAATAGTCAAAATCGGGGCAGATATCAATCTGGACTTCAATGTCTGGAAGCTCTTCTCACATTTATCCGTCCACACAAACTTTTCACCTTTCTTAGTCAAACTGGTGAGAGGTACAGCAATCCGAGAATAGTCTTCTACGAATCTCCGATAATAACCAGCTAGACCCAGAAAACTTCTAATTTCTGAAACGCTCTTTAGTGCTTCCCACTTCACAATAGCTTCGATCTTGCTGGGGTCCACTTTGATTCCTTCAACGGATACTACATGGCCTAGGAAGGGGACTTCACTTAGCCAAAACTCGTACTTTGAAAATTTGGCATATAACTTCTCTTTCCTTAAACGTTGTAGGGCTGCGTTTAGGTTCTTGATATGGGTTTCCTTGTCCTTAGAGTATACCAATATATCATTAATAAATACTATAACCGACGTATCCAACATATCGTGGAAAACTCGGTTCATAAGTTCCATGAACATTGCCAGTGCATTAGTTAATCCGAAAGACATAACCAAAAATTCATAATGTCCATATATGGTCCTGAATGCTGTCTTCGGAATATCACCTTCTTTAATCTTCAGCTGATGATAGCCTGATCGAAGGTCGATCTTAGAAAATACATTTTCTCCTTGTAACTGATCGAACAAGTCATCGATCCATGGTAGTGGGTATCGATTCTTGATTGTCAGTTTATTCAACTCCCAATAGTCGATGCATAATCGAACACTACCGTCCTTCTTCTTCACGAATAACACTGGCGCTCCCCATGGTGATATACTGGGTCGAATATAACCCTTGTCCAGTAGTTCTTGTAGTTGCACTTTCAGTTCCTTTCGTTCCGTAGGAGCCATTCTATAAGGTGCTTTTGATACGGGTGCGGCTCCAGGTATAAGGTCTATCACAAACTCTGTGGCTCGGTCGGGTGGTAATCCGCGTAGTTCCTTTGGAAATACGTCAAGGTAGTCTCGCACGACATCAATGTCTTCCATTCATGGGGCTTCCTTGGTTAGGTCGACCACTGATACTAGATACCCGACTGCCCCCTTCTCAAGGCACTTCTTAGCCTTTAGTGCTGAAAGTATGAGCTTGCGTCTCCGGGGAAGTTTGGTTCCTGAGAAACTGAATTCTTCTCCTTCTTTGTCTATGAATGTTAGCTTCTTTTCGGCGCGTAACAGATTTGCAGAATGCCGAGCTAACCAGTCCATTCCTAAGATGACATCAATGTCTGCCATCTCAAGTTGTATCAATGTTGCATCTAAGGTCTTCTCTCCAATGAAAACTAGACATGGTCCATAACCTTTCTCTAATTCCACTTCTAACCCCATCAGTGATCGTACAAGTAATTTGTAGTCTAATGTTTTCATGGGTAAGTTTCTCTTCTTTCCGAATGACACAGATATAAATGAATGAGTAGCTCCTGAATTAAAGAGTACTCTGGAGGGTGCGCCATTTATAGGTACGATACCAGTGATTTATTTTAACTTAGTCTACATGCTCACACAGTGTAATTACAACTTCAAAAAGTTTTGGCCATACCTGTGACCACATCGAGTGATGCGGCCGCATCCTCGGATGTAACAGCATATACCCGTCCTTGATGGAATTGCTTCTTGGGCTTAGGGCACTCCCTTGCCATATGTCCTGGTTGGTTGCAATTAAAACACTTCGGGCCTTCAGAATTTGGCTTTTGCTGAGGTTGAGCTGCTGAAGTAGTCTTGGTTGCAGCAGTAAAATTCTGAGGACGGAAAGGTTTATATGTCCTGTTATTGCCTCCGTTGTAAGAATTTCCGGCTGGCCTTTTGATGCCTCTGTTCTGAGTAAAATAACTCTCCTTGTGGCTCGATTCAATAACTCGAGCAATCCGGACAACTTCATTATAAATTTTCTTTCCTAAGCCCAGAACATGTTCTTTGATGTTTCCTCTCAGTCCCGTGACGAACCTACGGGTTTTCGTGTCTTCTTCTTGCATGCTAATTGGTGCAATGAAAAACAGCTCTTCGTAGCGTTGTTGATATGCGTCCACAGTCATCCGTCCCCGATATAAACTCGGGAACTCTTATTCCATAGAATCTCTGAAGCTCCGTGGAAAATATTTCTCAAAGAAGGCTTCTTTATAAATAGCCCAAGTTAGTAGGGCGTGCTTGGTCAGTAGATATGCCTTCATGGATTTCCACCAATGATGTGCGTCGCCCTTGAGCATGAAGGTGGCACATAATACTTTCTCTTCCTCTGTGATAGTCATCATGAGGAAATTTCTCTCCATCTCGTCTATCTAGTGTGCTGGCCACAACGGATCAGACGGTTTGCCGTTAAATTCCTTGGGTTTCATCTTCAAGAATCTCTCCACTAGTCGAGAGTGGTCCAACTGATTTTGGGGGTTTGCCCCAAACATATGGGGTGGATACTGGTAATTACCCTGAGCTACTTCGGGAACCTGCACTGGAATCTGTGCAGCAGATTGTTGAGGTGTCTGAGGAGTTGGGTGGTTACCCACCGGTGCTGCACTGGCTTGTCCTGTGTGCATGGGTGCAGCCTGAGTGGCTTGAAACATAATGCCCATGGCAACTTGCATCTGAGCCTGTGCGTGTTGCATCTGCTGCAGCTATTGTGCCAGATTCATCACCACGGTTGTTAGCTCTGGTGGTGGAGGTGGCAAATTTGTAGGGTTTGCCGGTTCTGGGTTACCCGGTGCATAATCATTTTCCTGACTGGTCTCCTCCACGGGTGGTGGTGGTGGAACTGCATTCCGGGTCTGTCGGGTTACTCTACGTCCAGACATAATTCCTTTCTATGATTGGTGGTGCCTAAAAATTATCAAAATAGGTGAGAAGTCATTTATATTTCATGTAGGCACGCTAACCGATAATCAATTCCAATTCTAGCTCATTTTATAAAAAAATACTGTCTTTTCTATGCAGGGTCGATGGTGAGGGTCGATGGTATGTCCGACCCTTGGTATCCGACCCTGGGAATGACCTGTTCTTCCCGAGAGCTGAGGGTCGATGCGAGGGTCGATGGGTATCCGACCCTCATTTCCGACCCTTAGTTTTCTGTCAGATTCCCGAGAGCCGAGGGTCGATGGGAGGGTCGATTCGAGGGTCGATGGTTCTAGTCGAATTGTCCGACCCTCAGACTAAAAATCAGATTTTTAAGATCCGATTTTGAGTCATTTCCTATTATTTCTCCTCCGTTTCGACTCGTCTCTCCTCTCTGAGTTGCTATAGTGCTACTCCACTATTTTTGATCGGTTTGACTCCGGGTTTCGACGTCCACGTCATCCATACAGGTATGTTCTCTCATTTTTACCTGTTTTTAGGTTTTCTTTTCTAGGTTTTTGCCCATTTAACTTGTATTTTTCAAATTAAACTTTTTCCAACCGTAAAAATTTGATTTTTATTGGGGGCTTTTGTTATTGGCATCTCGAGGAACAAAAGCCCTCAAAAATTTCTGAGTTTCATCGGTTGGTTATCGAGAAACTTGAATTTTTCCCTTTTTGCCCTAATTTGTCGACATTTTCGATTTTTCTTGAATTTCTTCAAATTGGACATCGTCAGTTAAAATTTCCTACAACATGTGGGTTGTAGGGTATGTTTAAACCTACGTAAGTTCTCATGCCCACTTGTATTGTGAGAAATGGGGCTTTATGGTCAACTTACGTCGTTATTAAATCAAATTTTGGATTTTTATCCTATTAATTCCTTATTTTCCTTCTCTTTCTTATTTTGCAGATACCATGGCTCGTACCAAGGTACCCAGAGTTTGTGATCCGCTTTGCTTCCGCTCCAATGAAGCAGAGGCACAGTATGCCGACTATGCTCGTAAGAAAGTGGAGGTGGTCATATGGTGAACTTGGCTGAGCTAGCCTTGTTCAACGTAGAGAGAGCATTTGGTGATTTGGGGTGGCTCCCTGTCATCACCTACCACGCGTGCACATGTCCGGATTTGGTGCGCCAGTTCTATTGTAATCTCCAGGTGGTGGGGAATTACAATGACGTTGAGCATGGTCAGGAGTTACGCATCACCAGTTACGTTAAAGGGGTGCACATTTCTTTTGATTATCGGCAACTGGCCGATCTATTGGGCATACCTTATGACGGCCCCATGGTGTACTGTGCGCTTGGAGAGCCACAGTTTGTTTCTATGGAGATGAGGGCAGAGATCGACAACCAGCTATTACGACCTGATCAGTGGCAGATGAGAGCCTGTTACCTGCGTCCAGCTCCACGGGTCTTCTATAAGATTATCCAGCATAATCTGATCCCGCAGAGTGGGCACTATGAGATGGTTTCTCAGCTGACCCAGTTTTTGATATACAGTAGCTGCACCAGACAGCCGGTCTTCCTTCCTTACATCATCATGCGGACCATGATTAGTGCTACACTGTCCGGTCATAGGGGTAATCTACCCTATGGACGCATGATTACAGTTCTACTGACCCGTCTGGGGGTTGACCTGGTAGATGAGAAGATCCAGGATTGGGAGGCTATGTGCATGATGGGTATGCGGGATGCCCAGGTTAGTGACGAGGAGAGGAACGCGATGGTGCGCCCTCACACTCTTATCGAGATGGTTGATGCTGAGGCTGCTGCTGCCGCTGCTAGAGCTCATGTGGATCCCGTCGACGATGACGACCGTATGTATATGGATGTTGACTCGATACCACCGCCTTCACCTACGCATGCGGCTGGTGTTGGTACTTCTTCTGTGGCGGATCCTATACCGGAGACCGGTCCTTCTCATGCGGCTGGTCCTTCACGCCCACCTGCTGATGACGTGCTGAGTATGTTTCACGAGATTAGAGAGGCTCAGCGCGCATCGGATCTGAGGATAGGGGAGCTTCTAGACGCCCAGCGTCGGACTGATCAGCGGGTGGCTGATCTCACAGCTAGTCTGCAGGGGACTCAAACTCAGGTGGCATGGTTGACTAGAGTCTATGACGAGGACTACGACAGAGACCGTGAGGCGCCGCCTCCTCCTTCGCCTCCAGCTTCTTGAGTGTACTTTATTTTCCTGGTACTACAGAGTAACTGTCCGGGTTGTGGACTGTACTCTGCTTTAGTTGTGTATATACATTTTGTTTCTCTCTCTCATTGTATGTAACTTGTTTCCCCTTTAATAGATGCATTATTCTCTTTTTAAATTTGGTCTCAATCATCACTTGTGCTTACAGTGTGTTAATATTACGGTTTTTACTTTTATCCTATCTCAGTTCACAATTGTCTCGAATGTATGTTAGTTTAGCGGACAAGGCCTGAGATGCTCTGATACCAAGTTGTCACACCCCAATTTTGGACTAACCAGAATGGTGTGATGAACCGCTAATAAACCAACGGTTCAACCAAGATCTCAAATAGGCTATCCCCGCATTATCTAAACTTACACACATCCGTAATCATAATCAGAGTAAATACACAATAGCGGAAGTCTTATAATAAGAAGAACTGAGAATCTATGTGATATTAAAATTTAAATAACAATTTATTATGTTTCAATTGAGACATAAATATTTAAATACTAAATACATGTCTTAATAATTCCAAATAAAGAAACCTATAAAATATCTAATCAAATACACACGAGTTGCACTCGCAAGAGGTGTCGTGTGTATCCACTTCAGCTCCAGCTTCCATTGCTGCCACGTTCCCGTACGCAGACGCATTCATATAATCTTCAACGGTATAACCTGCATCATCAACTAAAAATATTCGACGTCGAGGGGTGAGCACACATCACGGCTCAGTGAGTAGACAAAACAATGCAACAATACATATGCAAGCAATCAATTTATATCTTTGGTCCGGTTTAAAGTTTGCAATATGCAATAGAAAGGTTTAGGTAGTCAAAGGTCGCGTTTATTGACCCCGCCTCTATACACAAGTGTGTGACGTCACCCAAAGATCACGTTTATCGTCGACTCACATGCACCCAACCATGAACATTATATAACAAAGGTTAACGTTTATTGCTATATATTGCCATACCAACACGTAAGCCCCTGTTGGCGAGGGCTGCAAACTGGGCTCGCAACTAACCAATCCTAATGCCAAAAGTGTATCCAAGGCCTCACCACAACATCCCTTAGAATGTCCATAGAGATAAAGCTAAGGCCCCCCGGTAGAGTCAGAGACTACAAGGACCGAGACCACCTCTCTGATACTCTACGACATAATAGTTCTGCTAAAGTAATGGCGATACGATGATGCCAATGCACAAGACTTGAGTTAGAGATAGAGCTAAAGTGCTGAGACCCGCCAAAGGTTAACGTTTATTGATGTTCTCATCACACCCCCCCTGATACTCGCTCGCATCAAGTACATCAACCACACACATACAAGCACATGCCTATTCCTATCATCACCATCATCATCATGTTATAAACAATAAAGTAAATATGCATGAACAAGTAATAGAAATATTGGATGGCATGTTGTATGCACATTACAAACATATTCGCATAGAATCAAGCATGGCATAGGACTCAAGAAAATAGAAAATAGTTTTGTTATTAACCAATTAGTTTAGAGTTCTGGTTCCTCACCTTAGCTTGCTAAAAGATACTTTTCCAAGCTTTAGAATCACCTTTACAATGTTATTATATTGCTAGAAGACCTAACAAAGTCGATAGAATTTAATTAGAATTAATTGTAGATTTAAAAATCATTCTGTTAACTGAGGGTCGGAGGTAGGGTCAGAGTCCTGATCGACCATGGGTGCGACCATCCCTTAACTCTGAACTTCCCGAACACTGAGGGTTGATGGTCAGAATCACCTAGGGTCAGATGGTCATCGACCCTCGGTGCGACCCTCGGTGCACTTCGGTCCAATTCCCTCTTTTTGTCAATTCTTTGTGCTTGGGATCCTATGTCTTGCTCCTACTTTCCATTCTATATTCATTCCATGGTCTGAAACCATGTATAACCAACCTAGATAGCTTTCATGTATTCTCATATGGTTTTCTATGGAAATCTAACCATGGGTTGATGGTTTGGGTTTCTCCAAGATCACACTCTCATCAATAGCTAACCTAAGGTCTGTAGAAACTCATGGAATTAGTATCCATACCTGAGAAGAATAATCCTTCTCTGCAACTCTTCTCTTTTGGCTTAATTCTCTTCCTTGTTTCTCTTCTTCTTCTTTTCCTTCTCTTCTCTTTCTCTCAATTCAATTAGGGTTGTGAAAAGAGTGAAAGTGGGTTAGGGACGTCCTTTAAATAGAGTAGGAACATCCTAAAATAAGTCCCTTTGAGATTAGGAAAGAATCCTAATCGAAAATTAAGAAATTTCCTAATTCTATTTCCTACGGTAATCGAGGGTCGATGGGAGGGTCGATGATCCCGTCGACCCTAGGGTTCTAAGCTGTCCGACCCTCCCTTCAAAATTGAGGGTCTGACTTTCTGCTTTGGGAGGTCCGACCCTGCTTAGCTGGGTATGCGACCCTCCATTCAAATTAAGTGTTTTTGGGTCGATTTGATACCTGTGATCTCGATCTCCTTCACGCCCTTGGTCCATTTGACTCGACCATGATGGGTAAACCTGGTTCAAGGTGGTAAGACCGGGTTAGATTGACACGGGTCTTACACAGTTGATGGGCGACCATGGTTTACTCCCATCATAGATTTCATTAAGGAGGGAAAGTATCTAGTAGAAGCCACAACAAGTGAGAAGAAATCTCTTAGGGGATATGCCTTTCGGTTCCTGCGAAGATATCTTGTACAGGAGATCCCACGAAGGAGTATAGCTAGTCAGTGTCGACGAGGAATAGGCACAAAACACCATCGAACAAGTCCATCAAGGAATATGTGGACCTCACATGAATGTGGGAATGCTTGCAAAGAAGATCCTTAGAATGGGATATTACTGGAACACAGTGTAGGTGGACTGTGTGGAGTTTGTAAGGAAATGTCACAAGTGGCAAATCTATACTAATATGATACATGTGCCTCCAACAAAGTCTCACACTCTCAGTACTCCATGGCCCTTCTCAAACCTGGGGCATAGATGTGATTGGAAAGGTTCATTCCAAGGCTTCAAATGGGCATGAGTCCATTTTGGTTGCCATTTATTATTTCACAAAGTGGGTAGAGGCATAGTCATATGCCAAGCTCACAGCAAACAATGTAGCCAAATTTCTACAAGAGTACATCATATGTAGGCATGGGATGTTTCATTCTATAATCTCAGATCAAGGATAACACTTCAGAGGGAGAGTCCAAGAATTATGTGACAAGTTGCACATCAAAAGGCATCGGTCTTCTCCTTATCATCTACAGACAAATGGGGCAGGAGAGGCGGCCAATAAAAATGTCAAGGTTATCCACCAGAAGATGGCAGAGACTAAATGCTGACTGGGCAGACAAACTACCTTATGCACTCTGGGCATACAGAACATCCATAAGAAAATCCACTGGGGCAACGCCTTATTCACTAGTATATGGTATGGAAGCAGTCCTACCAATAGAAATAGAGGTGCCATCGCTGAGAGTCTTGATGAGTGTAAGATTTTAGAAGCTGAATGGTAGCAATGCAAATATGATGAACTAAAATTCATTGATGAGAGAAGAATGACAGTAGTCGATAATGCAAAGAAATACCAATAAAGGATGGCAGTAACTTTCAACAAAAAGGTTCGTGTTCATCACTTGATAGTCGGGGACCTAGTATTGATGGAGCAAAGAGCACCTATCCATTACCCTAGGGGCAAGTTCTGCGCTAATTGGAGTGGACCATTCAAGGTAAAGGAAATCTTACCCAGGAAAGCTGTTCGATTGGTCGACATGGAGGGCATTGAGCTATAATACTTGACCAATTTGGATTAAGTGAAGAGATACTTTGTGTAGCCTCTACACTCTTAAAAAAATAAATAAATAAATAAAAAAACTAGAAGATGTAGAAGGCCTCTCTCTCATCTTCTGACACCAACAATGGGCATCAATCATTTAAAGCACTTACCGACATGGTTGACTGGATTATCCAATGGGGTACAACAACCTATTACATGGAGATGGTTCATCCTCTCATCATAATAAATGAAAGAATTTCCTATTTTCTGGCTAAACTCTTTCATTCGTCCATCTATCCGATGGATTTCCCAGGAGTTATACATTAAAGCCCTTTTTTCATCTAATTTGATATAAACTCTCGTGAGTATATCGATCAGAGAAATTATAGAATAAAAATATGGCCTGATCTCTTACCTGTGGTCATTACATCTGACGGCGTCCCAAGATTCCAATAGGCTCTTCCTTTCTCAAACTAATAAATGGGGTCTTCTCAGTAAGATAAGCCCATTCTACATAAATAAGCATAATCTCCTCCAAGCGACAGACCCACCTAGACAGTTTTTTGTCAATCCCATTTGGATTTTCACTTCCGCTCATGATGTCTATAGATTTAAGTACTTAAGACCCAGACAGAGTCATGCATATGTATACATTTCATGTCTAATCTACTAAGGGCATTTCAATATATCTAAACAACTACAATTTAAGAGAATTCCAATGATTCATTATTTAACCTCTGTTTGTATGTCGGGATTTTTACAAGTCGTACCCAGAAGGTTGACAATCCATTGATTCTTTGAACAGAATTACAGAGATAGATAAGGCACTAAAAAACTAAAGATGGCATGTTGAGTTCACAGAAGGTAGCTCTTTCCTACGAAAGCATCAACAAGATGCACTTCCATAGCTGACAACAATAAAATTATGCTCAGATCAACTGAAAGCAATCAATGGATATTGGGATCCAGTAGTTCATGTCTTCAGGATGGGAGAAGTCAAGTTATGCTCAACTATGGAAGAATTTAGAGCTTTCCTCCTGCACACACCCAAGCGAAAGATCTTCAAACTTTTTCCAGAAAAAGATTACATGTAAAAGATACAAGATTTTTTTCAATTGGGACAGGGAAGAAATGTGTCGTTTTGTACAGGATCAATGACTAAAGATAAGGTGCATGATCAAATCATATGTCTCCTACAAGTCCCCAGGGGAAAGAAGCACAAGATTAGAGAAGATGTGTTACCCCTATTGCAGCATAGCCCGGCTATTGCTACGAAGTTGCACGGATACAGGATCTCCAATCATCATAGATCTCATCAAACATGTGAGACAATGTTTTGACATCATCCCTACAGTTTTGGCTGAAACATTAAAGGGCCTTGACTTCATAGCAACTCATCAAGATCAGTTCGAGCTAGATAATTTTAGCAGGTCACCATACCTACTTTAATTTTGGTTAATAGAAAGGTTAGGATTGGTTGAGGATTCTGAAGCAATGACCCCTATCAATTGGCAGAAAGAGCAGATCTTATGGCCTATCAAATGGATAGAGATTGGTTCAACCGCCTCAAAGAAATAACCACAGTAGATATCAGATGGAAATGCATTTGGTGGAAGCAAGAGCAGGTTGCTACAAATACAGAGAATAGTTTACATGTCCGGTTCATGGGGCTGACTCCAACCTCTTTATACTCCCCAGCAAGGCTACCTCAGTAATTCAATATCCCAACAAGCACCAGTAGAGAAGTGACTGATTGTGAACCTCCTAGAGAGTTGACATCAATTTGGTTGATACCATTGCTCATGAATGGAACAATCGAAAAGTTCAAACACTCCCTAGAGTTGCCCCAGTCAAGAAACCAATAGCACCTTAGGGATTTGAATTCTAGTGTGTTTCAAGAGCTATGTCTCTTTAAATTCAATAAAGAAACATTTGTTTCTGCCACTCCACTAGGAATGTTCATTCTAACAAGGATCTTTATTTTAACATGCTCTATGAAATTTTCACTGTACTAACAAGTGCAGGTACCCAACCCGAAAGGCGAATCAAAAGAGCCTCAGTTCAATCAAAGAAAAAGACAGCAAGTCCTCTATCTAGAAAAATCAAAGCCGAGCCCAAGCTCCTACAACTAGCCTTGTATTCACAACCTAGATACAAGAAGAGGTTTATCAGCCTACAAATGGATCAAGTCGGGTTCAAGCCTGTGTGTACCTTGCATTATGAGTCCAATTTCAACAAGAAGAGGTTCCCAACCTATAAATGAGCCCTGTATTCATAGCCTAGCTTCGTACAAGAAGAGGTTTATTAGCCTACAAATTGATCAAGTAGGGTTCAAGCCTGCGCGTACCTTGCATTATGAGTCCTATCTCAGCAAGAGAGGTTGTCAGCCTACAAATGAGCCTTGTATTCACAGCCTAGCTTCATACAATAAGAGGTTTATCAGCCTACAAATGGATCAAGTCGGGTTCAAGCCCACACGTAGCTCGCAATATGAGTCCAATCTCAGCAAGAAGAGGTTCCCAGCCTACAAATGAGCCTTGTATTCCCAGCCTAGCTTCGTTTAATAAGAGGTTTATCAACATACAAATGGATCAAGTCAAGTTAAAGCCCACACGTACCTTGCATTATGAGTCCCATCTCAGCAAGAATAGGTTCCTAGCCTATAAATGAGCCTTGTATTCACATCCAAGCTTCATACAAGAAGAACAATCACTAACTTTCCAAGAAGAGCTAGTCCTCTTGCTAGTCGAACTACGTTCTGGGCTTGATTTCTTTGCCCACCCTAGAATACATAGGCAGTTTAGGGCAAAATACCTTAAGTGTAGCCCAATAAGTAACCATTCACTACAAAAATGTGGTTCTTGGTATTTAGCCTTCAATTAGAACAATCTTGGCTAAAGAGGGGCATCTATAAGCACCCCATTTTGTCATCTCCAGCATAAGTGTATCCGTATGACAAGTTTCAGATTTTTAATTCAAGGTTTTATGATTTTTCAATGAGCCCCACAGCATGGTCATGAGCTGCTACATACTTAGATGCATAGGTCGTAAAATTATCTTGAAAATGAGACTGGAATCACCCAATTCTGACATCAAAAAAGGAAGGTATCATAGTTTTAGTTGGTTTGAAAGTGCTAGGGCATTTATGTAATTATCGCAACATGCATGAATTATCGTCAAACATCAAATCATCATATCCTAATCATCTAATGGCCGGATCAGGTGATTCCAGTACCATTGTGTTTCATTTTTAATATTCTTCAAAGTGAAAGTGAAGAATCCCAGGTAGAGGTTACTGGTGAGTCCCATGTAAGCTTTCATGTAGAATTATCAATAGAACTTTCATTCTTCATATCTTGGCAGTCCTGCATCCGAATCAGGTGATTCAAGTGCCACTATTCTCCATTTTTGATACTCCCCAAAGTGGACATAGAATATTCTGGACAAAGGCCACCAAAGGGTCCCATGCAGAGTCGTAAGCCGAAATGGCTCATGAGATGTCAAATAGAGAGAAAAGAGCTGGTCTCACCTATGCGAGGTTTAAAACGATTCGGACAGAA
The DNA here is from genome assembly GCA_028583415.1 of Protea cynaroides. Taxonomy (NCBI): domain Eukaryota; kingdom Viridiplantae; phylum Streptophyta; class Magnoliopsida; order Proteales; family Proteaceae; genus Protea; species Protea cynaroides. The sequence goes on from CM053265.1 coordinate 39,600,267, forward strand.
AGGTAAGTTAAGTCTGAGATATGTTGGGCCATATGAGATTCTAGCTAAACATGGAAAAGTGGCTTATCAGTTAGCACTACCACCATCTATGTCAATTGTGCATGATGTATTTCATATCTCATTATTGAAGAAGTACGTCAGAGATCCAACGCATGTTTTGACATTGGATCCACCAGATTTAACTAATGATTTGACATTCGAAGTAGCACCAACTGAAATCACTAGTTGAAAGGTTCAACGTCTATGCAACCATGACATATACTATGTTAAAGTCACTTGGAGTAGTCGAGATGTAGAAGAGATCACATGGCAAGAAGAGAACGCTATGCGGAAGCAATATCCTCACATTTTTTACTCGGAAGGTATGTACAAATTTAGAGGATGAAATGTTTAATAAGAGGGGGGAGTTGTAAGACCCATATCGAACTACCCAGTCTTACCACCTTTTATCAGGTCAATCATGGTCGAGCCAAGTGAACCCAGTACGTGAAGAAACCACAAGAGCAAGTATGAAATATAACACAAAAAGAGTCAAATATGAGTGTGTGGTCGCATGACCAAAAGGTTTGACCGACCCCACCTCAAAAGAGTCCAACCCATGACTTTTTGGTCGTGGGGTCGCACGTTTGAAAAACGTAGGGTCGCATTATGTCCGACCCTACATGTGACCCTACACCCTAGGGTCTCATGTTTTAAAAACGTAGGGTCGCAGTATGTCCGACCATATGTCCGACCCTACGAAAACAGCACGAACCAGAAATTAGGAAACTTTCCTAATTCCATGGGGATCTTTCCTAAACTCATTGTGACTTATTATGGAGGGTTTTCCTCTATAAATAGGACATCCCTTAGCCTCTTTCACTCCTTTTAGAACCTTAATTGAAAGTGAGAGAAAGAGAAGAGAAGGAAGAGAAGGAGAAGAGAAGGAGAATTAAATAAGAGGACTAAGGAGGAGAAAATTCAGAGAAAACTCTGAATCTCAGCAAACCTAAGGTATGAATACATTCTCCATGATTTGTTTAAGAGCCTAGAATAGTTAATGAAGAGGATAAGATCTAGGAGAAACCCAAATCATCCATCCATGGATAAATTCCAATGGAATCCATGGAGGAAATCATTGTGAACAATAGAAAGTGTGTAAATATCATAGTTTTGAGCCATAGAACAATCATAGAATGGACCATGAAAATAAGCCAAAGGATCCAAACATGAAAGAATGGACTTTAAAATGAAAAGTCGACTCAGAATATGTGTGGTCGCACGTAGGGTCGAATGATATCTGACCCTATGAGACCACAGGATCGACCACATGCCCTTGGGAAGTTCCAGGGAGGGTGTGGCCGCACGTAGGGTCTAATGGTATCCGACCCCACGTCCAACACTACACCTTAGGATCGCAGAAACTGCTACCCTAGGAGCGACCCTACCCTGCGACCGTATAATTTCTATTGGTCTAAATATATTGGAATTAATTCTAATTAAAATCTATCGACTTGTTAGGTCTTTCTAGTGATTTTAAAGGTGATTCATAAAGCTTGAACGAGGATCTCTTAGCAACCAAAGGTGAGGGAACAAGACCTAAACTAATTGGCTAATAATAAACTGATTTTATTTATTGAGTCTAATGCCATGAATGATTCTATGCTTGTATGCGTGTAATGTGCATTTAACATGTCATCCAATATTCCTGCTAATATTGTTCATGCATATTTAATTCCATTTATTTATAACATGATGATGATGATGATGTTAGGAATAGGCATGTGAATGTTTGTGTGTGGTTGGTGTACTTGATGCGAGTGGGGCATCAGGGGAAGTGTGATGCGGTGTTTGATCTGGGTACTTTAGCTCTATCTCTACTCAAGTGTTGTCCATTGATATCGCTGTATCGCCATTACCTTAGCATAACTATTACATCGTAGGGCATCAGGGGAGGTGGTCTCGGACCGTGTAGTCTCTGACTCTGCCGGGGTGCCTTAGCTCTATCTCTATGGATGTATTGAGGGATGCTGGGGTGAGGCCTTGGATACACTGTTTGACATTAGGATTGGTTAGTTGTGAGCCCAGTTTGCAAGCCCTCATCAACAGGGGCTTCCATGTTGATATGGGTAGGGCATCAGGGGAAGTGTCATGCGGTGTTTGATCCGGGCACTTTAGCTCTATCTCTATTCCATGGTGGGGTGGATGTGGATGACAATGGTGTTTGATCCGTTGGGTGGGCTTACACACCCTGTGTATAGAGGTACGATGGCCACCAGTCCTTTCTATAGCACATTGCAAACTTATAAACTAGACCAAAGATATGAATTAATTGCATGCATATGTTTGTTGCATTGTTTTGTTTACTCACTGAGCTGAAGTTGGAGAGCTGACCCTCGCGCGCACAGTTCTTTTAGTTTCTGCTGTTGCAGGTATTACGATTGAAGATTATGTCGACACGCCAATATATGAATAGGTGGCGACTATGATGAGCAAGTTGTGGAGGATGAATATGACTCCTCAAGCTAGCGTTTCAGCTATGAAAATGCTTAGTGTTTAATTTTCGTATTTGGATTTTGTAATATGTATTAAATTATGTTTTGGTTACTTGGAGATAAATGGAATATTAATCATGTATCATGACTAGACCTCAGTTCATTATCTGTAAGACTTTCGCTATTTACTTTATTATATCTGATTAATGTGGAATGTGTTTTGGTTTATCAAAAGTGGGGATAGCCTATTCGAGATCCTGGTTGAACCATTGGTTTATTGATGGTTCATCACACCATTCTGGTTGGTGCAGAATTTTTGTGTGACAACTTGGTATCAGAGCTCTCAGGCCTTGCCCAATAAACCTGAATACTTCCACTGGAGTCCATGAACTTAGTTAGGATAAATTAAAAACTTTAATACAAACACACGATAAGCACATGTGTTGGTTGAGATAGAACTTAAACAAGACAATAATGTACATATTAAAGGTGGAACCATAAATATACTCAAACTGAAAGACAAAATTTAAATTTATCCTGATAAGCAAATAATATAGGGTACTATCTATAAGTTGGACAGTTGCTTAAGTATACAAAGGATATAGTACAGTAGCAAGAAGGAAGCATCTATAAAGTAGAAAATTAGAATACCAAGTTGGTACTCATAAGATGTGAAACTCGATGTATAAAAGAAGAAGAAAAATGGCTAGCAACGCCTAAATCCCTGCAGAGGTCAAGAGAAAGATCTCGGGCTAAATCCATGAGTGATAGGAAAACAATGGCCATACACCAAAAATGAGAGTAACTATAGAAGAAGATAAAGCTATACTCCTGGGTGATGTGAAGACTCACAGTGAGATCCGCCATACGCTGTTCCATTGCCCGTTGAGCATTAAAGAGAGGTTGCAACTTGACCCCACTACTATCAAGGTCGAGAATGAAAAATGAAAACTCATCTGAGTAGATGCTAAGTAATGATAATCAAATTAGAACAAACCAAAGGAGGTGAACAACCAGGCCACCCCAGCCAATCACCTGGACTACCAAGTACCTTGGCCACGGTGGTAATAAATTAGCCAGATAAAATATAAGAGCAACAACAGATGAGACTGACTATGTAAGTTGCTATGTGAATCGCTATCCAAGTTTCCAATGCTACATCAACAACTCCGAGTCAAACCTAATACGGTACCAATTGGTAGCAACACTATACCCCCAGCACCTGTTAGCTATAACATAGTGCCTACCATACAGCAAGTCCCAGTAACGCACACCCCAGTACGGAAGCTTGGTACACAACAAGCAGTGTATCAAGGTGGTGACCCTTATCAGCCACCAATATATGGGATAGTTGCATCATGGCAGAATGATCCAATAAGGATTGAGGAATATTTTTTGAAGATGAAGCCTTAAACGTTTTCAGCAATGGATCAAAGGTATTGTAGCCATATAACTAGATAGGTTATATAGGATGTGGTGCATTATTGATTTGCTCTTTTGATTATAGAGGATGCACATACCTGATTTTAAATTCTTGTACATTGACAGGTTACCTTCTTGATTCAACCTGTCAATTGGAGTTATAGATATTGTTTCTTTAGTATTAGTCCTGATTATACCAAATTGAGCCACTCTCATGATCGACAACATGAACAGAGATATGAACTGAATGAACAGTTAAATGTTTAATCATGTTGAGCGTACATCTTTCGATTTAAACTGGATTTATTGATGTATAAAAACTTCCTCCAGATTTCTTGTAGTGCCTTGACCAATGGTATTATATACTCGATAAAACCTGTAACCATGAGGTTAAGAATTGTAAAACCTCTATTTTTTTTATGTAATTGGACCACCGTGCAACTTGACGATCTTTTGATGTCGGATCCATAGATTTAGTCCTGATCCTTTAAACCTAAGTTCATTAGATAAAGCAAGTGTTCATCGTTACCCTGAATTCGAAAGAAGAAAATGAATTACTTTTGGATAAACATTCTGATTCTTACATTTCTCGACATCCATTGATAAGATGTTAAGTGAATAAGGAATTATAGGAAGTAAGATGATTAAATTCAGAATAGATTCTATAGCCAAGGAACCTCAGATGAAGAAATAGAGGATCTGTTTCGAGATTGTAGAATAGATGGATATGGTCATAAAAGAGTGCATGAGCAAGAAAGTAAGTAACAATCACAAGATATTTTCGAGGTATATGGAAGAGAGATCAGGGTAGAACAACAATGATAAAGAAGGTGTAAGCTAATGAGTTTTTTTGGGATATATGAGATTTTAAGCAATAGTCTTTGAAAAACTAGGAGATTAAGGAGCTAGATGTGCTCTTAAGACCTTTATACCAGATTTTACTAGTTCAAGTCCTTTTGGACTAGATGTTGTATTGGATGAGTGTTATTAACAATGTTCGAATCATATTGATGGACAGAATTTGGATGCAACCTAAATCAACTTGAGATGCCAAACTTTGACGTCATCTTGGGAATAGACTGGTTGTCTCAACACTCTACAAAGTTGTTATGTGCATAGAAGAGGTTATCATTCAAGAGTAATGACGGCATATGATTTAGTTTTATTGGAATCATGTTTCCTAAGAAGTGAAAGCTGATCCTCTATATGCTAAAGGCGAAGAGATGCTTTGAAGAGAAAGAAGTTGGATATATGGTATCTGTGGTATACGTTACCAAAGAACCACCACAAATGAAAGATATTGATGTGATGCATAAATTTTCAATGTGTTTCCAGGAGACTTACCTGGGTTACCATCTGATCATACGACCGAGTTCGTCGTTGACTTGTTACCAAGGACGATACTTGTGTCAAAGGCACCTATAGAGTAGTTCCTATGTAGTTGAAGGGATTGAGACTCAACTACGGGAGTTATTAGACAAGGGTCCTAATAGGCTAAGTATTACATCAGTGGGAGCGCCAATGCAATTCATGAAGAAGGACAGTAGTGTCAGACTATGTATAGACTACCAAGAACTAAACAAGCTCATGATCAAGAATCGATATCTACTACCTCAGATCGATGACTTGTTTAAATAGTTGCAAGGAGCAAAGGTATTTTCTAAGATTGATCTTCAGTCAAGTTATCATCAGCTGAAGAATTTGGACAGCGATATCTCGAAGATAGCTTTTAGAATAGGGATTGGACATTATGAGTTCCTGATTATGATGTTTGGATTAACCATTGCCTTACATCTTTTATGGAGCTGATGAACTGGGTGTTTCATGACATGTTGGACACGTCGGTCATAGTTTTCATAGATGATATGTTGGTGTAATCCAAGAATGAAGCAACTCATACAACAGATCTTAGAATAGCTTCACAACAGCTGAGAAGGGAAAAGCTGTATGCCATGTCCAAGAAATATGAAACCAGATTAAATAAAGTGATCTTCTTAGATCACGTAGTGTCATAAAAAGGTATTAAAGTGGATCCCAGCAAGATTAAAGCCATTGTGAAGTGGGAAGCACCGAAGAGCGTTGCAGAAATTAAAAGTTTCCTAGCTCTAGCTGGGTATTACTGACGATTCATGGAAGACTATTCTAGAATTTCCGTTCCTCTCACCAGTTTGACTAAGAAAGGAAAAAAGTTTGTTTGGACCAAAAAATATGAGAAAAGTTTCCAAACATTGAAGGCTAGATTGATATCTACTCCGATCTTGACTATTCCTATTCCAGGACAGCCATTTACCTTGTACACCGATGCGTCTAGATTGGGTTTAGGATGTGTACTTAATGTAAGGAGAACAAGTTGTTCCGTATGCTTCAAGACAACTGAAAATACATGAGAAGAATTATCATACTCATGACGTGGAATTAGCAGCAGTTGTACATGCTGTCAATATATGGAGACATTATTTGTATGGAGAAATTTCAGATTAAATCAGATCATAAGAGTCTCTCATATCTTTTTAATCAAAAGGAGTTGAACATGTGACAAAGAAGATGGTTGGAATTATTAAAGGATTATGATTGTGATATCCAGTATCATCCAGGAAAGGCTAATGTAGTTGTTGATGCGCTAAGCAGAAAAGCAATGATAACATCTCAAGGAGAGGTTAACACGACTGCAGCAATGTGTGATACAAGAAAAATATTCAATTATGGTAATGAGTAGCTCATGATAGATGCACCGGGTGGACCAACCAACCAAGGGTTTATTCATCGGTTTTCAAATATATTTGTAACAGTGAAGATTGTATCTGATATAATTGATGAAGTGAAAGCCGCTACTAAGTCAGACCCTTATCTGAGAACGGTACAAGAACACATCGAAAAAGGTAGAACTATTCCTGAGTTCACCTTGGATGATGAAAAGGTACTGAAGTACAAAAAAAGAGTATGTGTTCTTGAAACAGAAAACTTGGACATTAGCACAGACTAATGAAGGAAGCTCACACCACTGCTTATTTGGTACATCCTGGAAGTACAAAGATGTATCATGATTTGAAGAAATTATATTGGTGGAGAGGAATGAAAGCAGATGTAGCAAAAATTCATGTATCAATGCCTAATTGTCAGAGGGTAAAGGCTGAACGGCAAAGACTAGCAGGATTGTTGCAGCCGCTGCCAGAACCAGCATGGAAACGAGACTACATCACTATTGTCACACCCCAATTCTGCACCATTCAGAACGGTGTGATGAATGGCTAATAAACCAACGGTTCAACCAGGATCTCTAATAGGCTATGTCCATTAAAAATAAAACCATACACATCTACAACCATAATTAAAGTAAATACACAATAGCAGAAGTCTTAATAATAAATGAGCTGAGAGATCTAACTGTGTTAATCATAAATAAAATATCAAGTTATTGTTGTATCAACTGAGACATAAATAAATAGAATATCAATTACATCCCTTTATAAATTCAAATAAAATCTATTCGAATACACATGAGTTGCACTCGCATGAGAGGTCATGCGTATCCTCTAAGTCATCGACTTCCATTGTAGCAACACGCCTATACACCGAAGCACTCATATAATCTTTGATAGTGGTACCTAAATCATCAACTAAAAATATTCGACGTCGAAAGGGTGAGCACACATCATGGCTCAATGAGCAAACAAAACAATGCAACAATCATATGCATACATTCAATTCATATTTTTGGTGTGGTAGATAAGTTTGCAATGCGCTATAGAAAGGTTCGGTGGCTGCCTCACCTCTATGCATAGGGTGTGGAAGCCCGCCCAAAGGTAACGTTTATTGTCATCCCCATCTACCCTACCATGGAATAGAGATAGAGCTAAAGTGTTGATGCCCGACCTATGACACTTCCCCTGATACTCTACCCATACCAACACGTACGCCCATACTAGCAAAGGCTCGTAAACTGGGCTCGCAACTAACCAATCATAATGCCAATCACTGTATCCAAGGCCTCACCCCAGCAACCCTCAATACGTTCATAGAGATAGGGCTAAGGCCCCTGGCAGAGTCAGAAACTACATGGTCCCAGACTACATCCCCTCTTACACTACGACGTAATAGCTCTGCTAAGATAATGGCGATACGACGATATCAATGGACAAGACTCGAGTTAGAGATAGAGCTAGAGTGCTGAGGCCCGGCCTATGACACCCCCCTGATACTCGCTCGCATCAAGCACACCAACCACACACATACATTCACATGTCTATTCCTATCATCATCACCGCCATCATGTTATAAATAATAATTTAAATATGCATGAACAGTAATAATAGAAATATTGGATGACATGTTGAATGCATATGCAAGCATACACGCATAGAATCAATCATGGCATTGGACTCAAGAATAAAATAGTTTATAATTAACCAATTAGTTTAGGTCTTGTTCCCACACCTTTGTTTGATTGTAGATCATCTTTTAAGCTTTAAGAATCAATTAAATATCACTATTATATCACTCGAAGACCTAATCAAGTCAATAGAATTTAATTAGAATTAATTCTGATTTTAATAAGCCTACTGTTATCTGGGGGTCGATGCCAGGTCGGAGGTTCCATCGACCCTGAGTGCTACCACCCAGATTCTGAACTTCCCGAACACTGGGGGTCGATGTTAAGGTCTGGTAGGGTCGATTGGCCATCGACCCCCCGTGCGACCCCCCATGGGTTTAGTTGAATTTTAGGTCCTACAGTCCATTCTTTCATGTTTGGGTCCTATGGCTTGTATCTACAATCCATTCCATACATGTTCTATGGTTTAGAACCATAGTTTATTCACCTATATGGTTTTTATGATCTCCCCCATGGTTTTCCATGAAAACCTAACCATGGATGGATGATTTGGGATTCTCCTAGATCATTCCCACTTCCCTATCTATTTTAAGGTCTTTAGAATTACTTGGAGATAGTATCCATACTTGAGAATTAGGCTAGTTCCTCTGAAGCCTTCTCTTTGATCTTCTTCTCCACATTCCTCTTCTCTTTCTCTTCTCCTTCTCTTCTCTTTCTCTCAATCCAATTAGGGTTCTAAAAGGAGTGAAAGAGACTTAGGGACGTCCTATTTATAGAGTAAAAACTCCTAAAATAAGTCCCATTGAGATTAGGAAAGAATCCCATTGAAATTTGGAATGTTCCCAATTCACGGTTTTTATCGGCAGACTGGGGGTCGATGAGGGGGTTAGAGATCCCATCGACCCCTGGTTCTAAGTTGTCCGACCCCCGGTTAAAAACTCAGGGTCTAACTTTTATATTGGGGGGTCCGACCCTAACTTTCTCGGTATGTGACCTTCCCCCTTATTTTTGTGTTTTTGGGTCAGTTTAATACCTGAGATCGTTATCTCCCTCACCCACTTGATCCATTTGGCTCGACCATGATGGGTAGTTCAAGGTGGTAAGACCGAGTTAGTTTGATACGGGTCTTACAACTCCCCCCTACTTATAAAAAATTTCATCCTCAAAATTGTACATACCTTCTGAGTCGAATAGATGAGGATATTGCTTTCGCATAGCATTCTCTACTTCCCATGTGATATCTTCCATATCTCTACTTCTCCTGGTGACCTTAACATAATAGATATCATGGTTGCATAGTCGTTGAACCTTTCGACTAGTGATTTCAGTCGGTGCTACTTCAAATGTCAAATCTTCAGTCAAATCAGGTAGGTCTATTGTCAAAACGTGCGTCGGATCCTTGACATACTTCTTCAACAAGGAAATGTGAAATACGTCATGCACACTTGACATAGATGGTGGTAGTGCTAACTAGTAAGCTACTTTCCCATGCTTAGGTAGAATCTCATATGGCCCGACATATCTTGGACTTAATTTCCCCTTCTTTCTGAACCGTTTCAATCCTCGCATAGGCGATACTTTTAAGAATACTTTATCACCCACGACGAATTGAAGGTCTCGGCGTCGAGTATCTGCATATTTCTTCTGACGATTCTGAGCTGTTCTTACTCTTTCCTTGATAATGTCGACCACTCGACAAGTCTCTTCAACAAATTCCATTCAAACAATACTACGTTCCCCAACTTCATTCCATAACAAGAGAGTTCGACACTTCCTGCCATACAGTGCTTCATAGGGTGACATCTGTGTAGTAGCCTGATATCTATTGTTATAAGCGAACTCAATTAATGGTAACTTTTCATCCCATGATCTTTTAAAATCAATTACACATGCTTGAAGCATATCTTCTAGAATCTAAATTGTACGCTCTGGCTGTCCATCTATCTGTGGATGGAATGTAGTACTAAACTTCAATGTTGTACCAATAGCCTTTTGCAATCCTTCCCAAAACTTTGAAGTAAATTGTGGATCTCTGTCGGACACAATGCTAACCTCTCCAGTGTTTACTGAGGTCGTATAGGTATAAAGTGAGCTGTTTAAGTCAGGCAGTCTACAATCACCCACACTGCGTCAATTACTCGAGGAGTCAATGGTAATCCTGTGACGAAGTCCATAGTGATGCAGTCCCCTTTCCATGCTGGTTCTGGTAACGGCTGTAACAGTCCAACCGGTCTTTGTTGTTCAGCCTTTACATTCTGATAGTTTAGGCATTGAGACACGAACTTAGCTACATCTACTTTCATTCCTCTTCACCAATATAATTTCTTTAGATCATGATACATTTTTGTACTTCCAGGATGTATCGAATAGATGGTGGTATGGGCTTCTTTCATCAATCGGTGTCTAATGTCCAAGCTTTCTGTTTCTGGTACACATATTCTTCCTTTGTACTTCAGTACCTTCTCTTCGTCCAAGGTGAACTCAGGGATAGTCCTACCTTTTTTCGATGTCCTCTTGTACCATTCTTAGCTAAGGGTCTGATTTGATAGCTATCTTTACTTCATCAATTATCTCCGGTATAATCTTCAATGCGGAGAACGTATTTGAAAATCAATGAATAAACCCTTGGCGGCTGATCCATCTGGTGCATCTATCACAAACTGCTCATTATCGTGACTGAATACCTTACCGGTAGTACACATTACGGCAGTTATGCTAACCTCTCCCTGAGATTTTATCATTGCCTTTCTACTCAATGCATCGGCTACTACATTAGCTTTCCCCGGATGATACTGGATATCAGAATCCTAGTCTTTCAATAGTTCCAGCCATCTTCTTTGTCTCATATTCAGCTCCTTCTGATTAAATAGATAAGTAGGACTTTTATGGTCTGATTTAATCTAGAACTTCTCCCCATACAGATAATTTCTCCATATTTTGACAGCAACTACGGCCGCTAGTTCCAAATCATGAGTGGGATAGTTCTTCTCATGTGTGTTCAGTTGTCTTGAGGCATAAGCAATTATTTGTTCTCCTTGCATAAGTACACATCCTAATCCCAGTCCTGATGCATCGATGTACAAAATAAACGACTGTCCTGGAATCGGAATGGTCAAGATTGGAGATGATATCAATCTAGCCTTCAAGGTTGGGAAACTCTTCTCGCATTTATCTGTCCAAATACACTTCTCGCCCTTCTTAGTCAAGCTGGTGAGAGGTACGGCAATTCAGGAATAGTCTTCCACAAATCGTCGATGATACCCAGCTAAACCCAGAAAACATCTAATTTCTGCAACGCTCTTCGGTGCTTCCCACTTTACAATAGCCTCGTTCTTGCAGGGATCCACTTTAATTCCTTCACCGGATACTACATGGCCAAGAAAAGCGATTTCCTTTAGCCAAAACTCACACTTTGAAAATTTGGAGTAGAGATTTTCCTTATGTAGTCGCTGTAGAGTGGTGTTTAGGTTCTTAATATGAGTTTCCTCATCTTTGGAGTAGACCAATATATCATCAATGAATACAATAACCGACGTATCCAACGTATCGTGGAATACCTGATTCATAAGTTCCATAAAGGTTGCTGGTGCATTCGTCAATCCAAAAGACATGACCAAAAATTCATAATGTCCATATCTGGTCTTGAATGCTGTCTTAGGAATATCACCACCTTTAATCTTCAGCTGATGGTAGCCTGACCGAAGATCGATCTTGGAGAACACTTTGGCACCTTGCAACTGATCGAACAGGTCATCGATCCAAGGAAATGGATACCGATTCTTGATTGTCAGTTTATTCAGTTCTTGGTAATCTATACACAAGCGAACACTACCGTCCTTCTTCTTCACGAATAATACTGGCGCTCCCCATGGTAATATACTAGGGTGAATGTAACCCTTGTCCAGCAGTTCTTGTAGTTGTACTTTCAATTCCTTTAGTTCAGTAGGAGCCATTCGATAAGGTGCTTTCGATACTAGTGCGGCTCCAGGTATAAGATCTATAACAAACTTTGTAGCTCGGTCGGGTGGTAATCCTGGTAGTTCTTCAGGAAATACATCTGGAAAGTCACGTACGACATCAATATCTTCCATTCGTGGTGCTTCATTGGTAAGGTCGACCATAGATACTAAATACCCAATTGTTCCTTTCTCAAGGCACTTCTTAGCTTTTAGCGCCAAGAGTATGAGCTTTCGTTTACGGGGAAGTTTGGTTCCCGAAAAACTGAACTCTGCTCCTTCTTTGCCTTTAAATGTCAACTTCTTTTCGACACACAATAGGTTTACAGAATGCTGAACTAACCAGTCCATTCCCAAGATGATGTCAAAGTCTGCCATCTCAAGTTGGATCAAGGTTGCATCCAAGGTCTTTTTATCAATAAGGACTAGACACGGTCCATAACCTTTTTCTAACTCCACTTCTAATCTCATAGGTGATCGTACAAGTAGTTTGTAGCCTAAGGATTTAGGGGTAGATTTAACTTCTTTCCAAATGACACAGATATAAAAGAGTGAGTATCTCCTGAATCAAAGAGTACTCTGGCAGGAATTCCATTTATAGGTACGATACCTGTGATTTGTTTTGGTTTAGTCTGCATGCTCATACAATGTAATACAACTAACTAAAAAAAATTTAAGTCATACATGTGACCACATTAGGTGATGCGGCAACATCCTCAGACGTAACCACGTAAACTCGTCCTTGATGTAGCTATTTCTAGGGCTTAGGACATTCCCTTGCCATATGTCCCACTTGGTTGCAGTTAAAACATTTTATCCCTTCAGTAGTTGGCTTTTGTTGCTGTTGAGCTACGGGAGTAGTCTTGGTTGCAGCGGTATAGCCTTGAGCACAGAAGGGTTTGAATGTCTTGTTATTTCCTCCGTTATAAGAATTTCCAGCTAGCCTTTTTATACCTCTGTTTTGCATGAAATAACTCTCCTTCTGGCTTAATTCTATAACTCGAGCAATTTGTGCCGCTTCATTATAGATTTTCTTTTCATGTCCCAGAACGTGCTCGCGGATGCTTCCCCAAGTCCCATGATGAACCTTCGGGTCTTGGTGTTTTCCTCTTGCATACTGGTGGGTGCAAAGAAAAACAGCTCTTCATAACGCTGTTAATATGCATCCATGGTCATCTACCCCTGATATAAACTGAGGAACTCTCTTTCCATAGAATCTCTGATACTTCTAGGAAAGTACTTCTCAAAGAACACCTCCTTATAAATATCCCAAGTCAGTTGGACATCCTCTGTTAATAAATATGTCCTGGTAGACCTCCACCAATGGTGTGCGTCTCCTTTCAGCATAAAGGTGGCACACAACACTTTTTCTTCTTCATTTAATGTCATCATCATAAAATTTCTTTCCATTTCGTCAACCTAGTGTGCCGACCATAAAAGATCTTCTGGCTTGCCATTAAATTCTTTGGACTTCAGTTTCAGAAAATACTCCACCAGTCTGGAGTGGTCTAGTTGTTGCGGGACATATGCCCCACACATAGGTGGTTGGGATTGATATCCACCTTGAGCTATCTCAGGATTTTGTACTTGAGCCTGCATGATGGGAGTCTGAGGTGCGTGGGGTACTGTGTTACTTCCCCCTGGGGCTGTACTTGCCTGTCCTACTGGTATTGGAGGTGTCTGTGCAGCTGGAAAAGTCATACCTAAGGTAGCTTTGCATAGTAGCCTGTGCCTGTTGCATTTGCTGCAGCTGTTGGGCCAAGTTCTATACGATTATGGCCAAGTCTGTAGGTGGAGCTGGCAGATTTGTAGGATTGGTCTTCAAATTTATGACGGACGGTGCCATGTTCATATTCCCCTGTGCTTCCGGCTGTGTCTGGCAATTTTCCCCCCCAGGTGGTGGTGGTGGGATAGAGTTACGGCTCTGTCTGGTTACTCTGCGTCCAGCCATTAACTAATCTGATAGTGGGATTGCCTGAAAATCATTGAACACATGAGACAATCATTTAATACTTCATTCTCATATTTTAAAAGCACTAACAAATGCAAATTTCAAAATTTTCAGATCATTCTATCGAAAATGCTGTATTTTCAATGCAGGGTCGATGGTGGGGGTCAATGGGTGTCCGACCCTCAGTATGCGACCATGAGAAATCAACAATTCTTCCCGAGAGCCGGGGGTCGATGGGGGGGTCGGAGGATATCTGACCCAGGGTGCAACCCCTGGTTCTCTGTCAGATTCTCGATAGCCGAGGGTCGATGTGGGGGTCGACGGGTGGGTCAATGGTTTTAGTCGAATTTTCTGACCCCCAGACTAAAAATCAGATTTTTAAGTTTCGATTCAAATTCCATTTCCCATTCTTTCTTCTCCGCTTCGACTCGTCTCGTCCCTCTGAGTTGCTATAGTGAAAACTTCGATCCATTGGTGGTTTGCACTCCTTGTTTTGTTGTCTACACCTCCGCTACAGGTATATCTTCTACGTTTTCATGTTTTTAGGTTTCTTTACCTAGGTTTTTGCTCGTATATCTCGTATTTTTCAAATTAAACTTTTTCCAACCGTAAAAATTCGATTTTTATTGGGGGCTTTTGTTGTTGGTGACTCGAGGAATGAAAGCCCCCAATAATATTTGAGTTTCATTGGTTGGTTATCGAGAAACTCGAAATTTACTCTTTTTGCCCTAATTTTGTCGAGATTTTGAATTTCTCAAAAAAATTTTCAATTCAATCTCATTAGTTGAAATTTCGGACTGTATGAGTCACACATGATAGTTTAGGATCTATGTAAGTCCTCCTGCCCACGTGTATGGGTGAAAAGTGAGGCTTTTGACCAATTTACGTCATTATTATGTCGAAAATTTGGGTTTTTCCTCTCTACTAAGCCATTATTTGTTTTTCTTTCTTATTTGCAGATACTATGGCTCGTACCAAGGTACCCAATGCTCGCTTCTGTTCCACTGAAACCGAGACACAGTATGCCCGCTACGCTCGTAAGAAAGTAGAAGGAGGCTGCAAAGTGGACTTGGCTAGCTTGGCCTTGTTCAATGTGGAGGGGGCTTTTGGTGATATGGGATGGCTCCCTTTCATCACCTATGACGCCTGTACCTGTCCTGACTTGGTATGCCAGTTTTATTGTAATCTCCAAGTGGTGGGGGATTACAACGATGTTGAGAGAGGTGCTGAGCTTCGGATCACTTGCTATGTCAAGGGGGATGATGTTTCTTTCGACTATCGACAGCTAGCGGACTTGCTGGGTATCTCTTATGGCAGCTCCTTCGTATTCTGTGCCCCTGGGGAGCCCCAGTTCTTTTCATTACAGATGAGGGCCGAGATAGACCATCAGCTCATCAGACCTGATCGCTGGGAGATGAAAGCGAGTTATCTGCGTTCAGATCCACGAGTATACTGCAAGATCATTCAGCATAACCTAATACCACAGAGTGGACATTACGAGAGGGTCTCCCAGTTGACCCAGTATCTGTTGTACTGCATAAGCACTAGGCAGCCTATCTGCCGTCCCTATATCATCATGCAGACGATGATCAGTGCCACGTTTCCCAGTCATACTTGCAACCTTCCTTATGGACGCATGATCACTACATTGCTTACCTGCCTGGGGGTTGATTTGTTGGATGAGAAGATTTAGGAGAAATCCTTTTCATCGTCTCTAGATTGGGTAGCTATTTGGAAGATGGGAATGCGGGATGCCTAGGTCAGCGAAGAGGAGAGGAACGTGATGGTGCGCCTTCACACTCGAGTGGAGATGGCTGACGCTGAGGCAGTAGCAGTAGCCACTGGAGCAGGGGTTCATGGGGTGACGATCGACTATACATGGATGTGGATGTCGTACCTCCTCCATCACCTACTCATGCTACAAGAGCTGGTCCGTCATCTTAAGCTGGTCCTTCACATACAGGTGGTCCTTCATATGCTCCTTCTCATGACAAGATGGGGATATTGCATGAGATACGAGAGGCTCAGCGCATGTCTGACTTGAGGATAGGAGAGCTTCTAGAGGCTCAGCACGTGTTCGATCAACGGGTGGGAGAGCTTCTGGCTGCTCAGCGCATGTCAGATCAGTGGGTGGGAGAGCTTCTAGCTGCTCAGCGCATATCGGATCAGTGGGTGGGAGAGCTTAGGGATGCTCATCGCGTGACTGACCAGTGGGTGGCTGATCTTACAACTAGTCTCCAGATGACCCAGACTCAGATAGCTTGGTTGACTAGAGTCTACGCTGAGGACTATGATAGAGACCGTGAGGCACCGCCTCCCCCATCACCTCCAACTTCTTGATGTATTTCTTTTATCTTTCTTTTGTACTTCAGAGTAACTATCCAGATTGTGGACTGTACTCTGCTTTAATCATATATATATAAACGTTGATTCTTCTTTTGGTTGAATATAACATTGTTTCTTATTTAATAGATGCATTATTCTCTTTCAGTTTTGTCTCAAACAACACAGATGCTTATGTTATGTTATTATTACATCTTTTAAATTTTATCCTATCTCAGTTCACGACCTTTTGTGGAAGTATGCTGGTTTCACCGAAAAGGCCTAAAATGCTATGATACCAAGTTGTCACACCCCAATTTTACACCATTCAGAACAGTGTGATGAACCACTAATAAACCAATGGTTCAACCAGGATCTCTAATAGGCTATGTCAATTAAAAATAAAACCATACACATCCACAACCATAATCAGAGTAAATACACAATAGCGGAAGTCTTAATAAAAAATGAACCGAGAGATATAACTATGGTAATCATAAATAAAATATCAAGTTATTGTTGTATCAATTGAGACATAAATAAATAGAATATCAATTACATCCCTTTATAAATTCAAATAAAATCTAATCGAAAACGCATGAGTTGCACTCGCATGAGAGGTCATGCATATCCTCTAAGTCTTCGGCTTTCATTGCAGCAACATGCCCATACACCGGAGCACTCATATAATCTTTGACAGTGGTACCTGCATCATCAACTAAAAATATTCGACGTCGAAAGGGTGAGCACAAATCATGACTCAGTCAGCAAACAAAACAATGCAACAATCATATGCATGCATTCAATTCATATCTTTGGTCTGTAGATAAGTTTGCAATGCACTATAGAAAGGTTCAGTGGCCGCCTTGCCTCTATGCACAACATTTGGAAGCCCGTCCAAAGGTAACGTTTATTGTCGTCCCCATCCACCCTACCATGGAATAGAGATAGAGCTAAAGTGCTGAGGCCCGGCCTATGACACTTCCCCTGATACTCTACCCATACAAACACGTAAGCCCCTGCTGGTGAGGGCTCACAAACCGGGCTCGCAACTAACCAATCCTAATGCCAATTAGTGTATCCAAGGCCTCACCCCAGCATCCCTCAATACGTCCATAGAGATAGGACTATGGCCTCCCGGTAGATTCAGAAACTACACGGTCCGAGACCACCTCCCCTCATATACTACGACGTAATACCTCTGCTAAGGTAATGGCGATACAACGATGTCAATGAACAAGACTTGAGTTAGAGATATAGCAAGAGTGCTGAGGCCCGGCCTATGACACCCCCCCTGATACTCACTCGCATCAAGCACACCAACCACATACATACATTCACATGCCTATTCCTATCGTCATCACCATCATCATGTTATAAATAATAATTTAAATATGCATGAACAGTAATAATAGAAATATTGGATGACATGTTGAATGCATATGCAAGCATACACGCATAGAATCAATCATGGCATTGGACTCAAGAATAAAATAGTTTATTATTAACCAATTAGTTTAGGTCTTATTCCCTCACCTTTGCTTGATTGTAGATCCTCTTTTAAGCTTTAAGAATCAAGTAAATATCACTATTATATCACTCGAAGACCTAATCAAGTAGATAGAATTTAATTAGAATTAATTCTGATTTTAAAAAGCCAACTGTTAATTGGGGGTCGATGCCAGGTCAGAGTTTCCATCGACCCTGAGTGCTACCACCCAGATTCTGAACTTCCCAAACACTGGGGGTCGATGTTAAGGTCTGGTAGGGTCGATTGGCCATCGACCCCCTATGCGACCCCCATGGGTTTAGTCGAATTTTAGGTCCTACGGTCCATTCCTTCGTGTTTGGGTCCTATGGCTTGCTTCTACAATCCATTCAATAAATATTCTATGGTTTAGAACCATAGTTTATTCACCTATATAATTTTTATGATCTCCCCCATGATTTTCCATGAAAACCTAACCATGGATGGATCATTTGGGTTTCTCCTAGATCATTCCGACTTCCTTATCTATTTTAAGGTCTTTAGAATTACTTGGAGATAGTATCCATACCTGAGAATTAGGCTAGTTCCTCTGAAACCTTCTCTTTGATCTTCTTCTCTACTTTCCTCCTCTTCTCTTTCTCTTCTCCTTCTCTTCTCTTTCTCTCAATCCAATTAGGGTTCTAAAAGGATTGAAAGAGTCTTAGGGACGTCCTATTTATAGAGTAAAAACTCCTAAAATAAGTCCTATTGAGACTAAGAAAGAATCACATTGAAATTTGGAATGTTCCCAATTCACGGTTTCTATCGACGGACTGGGGGTCGATGAGGGGGTCAGAGATCCCGTCAACCCCTGGTTCTAAATTGTCTGACCCCCGGATAATAACTCAGGGTCTGACTTTTATATTGGGGGGTCCTACCCTGCCTCGCTGGGTATGCGACCCTCCCCCTTATTTTTATGTTTTTGGGTCAGTTTAATACCTGGGATCGTCATCTCCCTCACGCACTAGATCCATTTGGCTCGACCATGATGGGTAGACCTGGTTCAAGGTGGTAAGACTGGGTTAGTTTGATACGGGTCTTACAACTATGGACTTCGTCATCGGATTACCATTGACTCCTCGAGTAGTTGACGCTGTCTGGGTGATTGTAGATCGTCTGACTAAGACAACTCACTTTATAGCTATACGACCACAGTATAACCTGGAGAGGTTAGCCAAGCTATATATGGATAACATTGTTAGACTACATGGTGTACCTGAAAGCATTGTGTCCGATAGAGACCCACGCTTTACATCAAAGTTTTGGGAAGGATTAGAGAAGGCTATGGGTACAATGTTGAAGTTCAGTACTGCATTTCATCCTCGTCAGACGGACAGTCTGAGTGTACCATTCAGATTTTAAAAGACAGGCTTTGAGCCTGTGTTATTGAATTTAAAGGCTCATGGGACGAGAAACTATCCTTGATCGAGTTCGCCAATAACAACAGCTATCAGGCTACTATACAAATGTCACCTTATGAAGCACTGTATGGAGGAAGTGTCGAACTCCTCTGTTCTAGAATGAAGTTGGAGAACGTAGCATCGTTGGACCAGAATTTGTTGAAGAGACTTGTCGAGTAGTCCACATTATCAAGGAAAGAGTTAGAACAGCTCAGAATCGTCAGAAACAGTATGCAGATACTCGACGTAGAGACCTTGAATTTGTTATAGGTGATAAGGTATTCTTGAAAGTTTCACCTATGCAAGGTTTAAAACGATTCGGACAGAAAGGTAAGTTATGTCCGAGATATTTCGGGCTATATGCGAATCTAGCTAAACGTGGAAAAGTGGCTTATCAGTTAGCAATACCACCATCTATGTCAATTATGCATGATGTATTTCATATCTCATTATTGAAGAAGTACGTCAGAGATCCAACGCACGTTTTGATAGTGGATCCACAAGATCTAACTGATGATTTGACTTTTGAAGTTGCACCAACTGAAATCACTAGTCGAAAGGTTCAAGGTTTATGCAACGGTGACATATACTAAGTTAAAGTCACCTGGAGTAGTCGAGATATAGAAGAGATCAAATGGGAAGAAGAGAACGCTATGCGGAAGCAATATCCTCACATTTTTGACTCAGAAGGTATGTATAAATTTTAAGGACAATATTTTTAATAAGAGGGGGGGAGTTGTAATACCCGTATCGAACTAACCAGTCTTACCACCTTGTATCAGGTCTACCTATCATGATCGAGCCAAGTAAATCCAGTGCGTAAAGAAACCACAAGAGAAAGAATGAAATATAACTAAAAAATAGTCAAATATGAGTGTGTGGTCGCATGCCTAAAAGGTGTGACCGACCCAACCTCAAAAGAGTCCAACCCATGACTTTTTGGTCGTGGGGTCGCACGTTTTAAAAATGTAGGGTCGCAGTATGTCTAACCCTACATGCAACCCTACACCCTAGGCACTCATGTTTTAAAAACGTAGGGTCACAGTATGTCCGACCCTACGTCCAACCCTACGAAAAAAGCATGAACCGGAAATTAAGAAACTTTTTTAATTCCATGGGGATCTTTCCTAAACTCATTGGGACTTACTATGAAGGGTTTTCCTCTATAAGTAGGTTGTCCCTTAGCCTCTTTTACTTCTTTTCTAACACTAATTGAAAGTGAGAGAAAGAGAAGAGAAGGAAGAGATGGAGAAGAGAAGGAGAATTGAAGAAGAAGTCTAAGGAGGAGGAAATTCAAAGAAAACTCTGAAACTCAGCAAACCTAAGGTATGAATACATTATCCAAGATTTGTTTAAGAGCCTAAAATAGTTCATGAAGAGGATATGATCTA
This sequence comes from Protea cynaroides, assembly GCA_028583415.1. NCBI lineage: Eukaryota > Viridiplantae > Streptophyta > Magnoliopsida > Proteales > Proteaceae > Protea > Protea cynaroides. The sequence goes on from CM053265.1 coordinate 39,621,041, forward strand.
GAAGAAACCCAAATCATCCATCCATGGACAAATTCCAATGGAATCCATGGAGGAAATCATTGTAAACAATGGAATGTGTGTAGAAATCATAGTTTTGAGCCATAGAACAATCATATAATGGACCATGAAAATAAGCAAAAGGATCCAAACATGAAAGAATGGACTTTAGAATGAAAGGTCGACTCAGAATACGTGTGGTCGCACGTAGGGTCGAATGATATCTGACCCTACGAGACCACAGGATCGACCACATGCCCTCGGAAAGTTCTAGGGTGGGTGTGGTCGCACGTAGGGTCGATGGTATCCGACCCCACGTCCGACTCTAGACCCTAGGGTTGCAGAAACTGCTACCCTAGGTGTGACCCTACCCTGTGACCCTACAATTATGTTGGTCTAAATATATTGGAATTAATTGTAATTAAAATCTATCGACTTGTTAGGTCATTCTAGTGATTTTAAAGGTGATTCATAAAACTTGAACAAGGATCTCCTAGCAACCAAAGGTGAGGGAACAAGACCTAAACTAATTGGCTAATAATAAAATATTTTTATTTATTGAGTCTGATGCCATGAATGATTCTATGCTTGTATGCGTGTAATGTGCATTTTACATGTCATCCAATATTTGTTCATGCATATTTAATTCCGTTTATTTATAAAATGATGATGATGATGATGTTAGGAATAGGCATGTGAATGTTTGTGTGTGGTTGGTGTACTTGATGCGAGTGGGGCATCAGGGGAAGTGTGATGTGGTGTTTGATCCGGGCACTTTAGCTCTATCTCTACTCAAGTCTTGTCCACTAACAACACCGTATCTCCATTACCTTAGTAGAACTATTACGTCATAGGGCATCAGGGGAGGTGGTCTCGGACCATGTAGTCTCTGACTCTGCCGGGGGGCCTTAGCTCTATCCCTATGGACGTATTAAGGGATGCTGGGATGAGGCCTTGGATACACTGTTTGACATTAAGATTGGTTAGTTGCGAGCCCAGTTTGCAATCCCTCATCAATAGGGGCCTACGTGGTGGTATGGGTACGCTATCAGGGTAAGTGTCATGCAGTGTTTGATCCGAGCACTTTAGCTTTATCTCTATTCCATGGTGGGGTGGATGTAGTCGACAACGATGTTTGATCCGTTGGGTGGGCTTACACACCCTGTGTATAGAGGTACGGTGGCCACCAATCCTTTCTATAGCACGTTGCAAACTAATGAACCAGACCAATGATATGAGTTAAATGCATGCATATATTTGTTGCATTGTTTTGTTTATTCACTGAGCTAAAGTTGGAGAGCTGACCCTCGCACGCGCAATTCTTTTAGTTTCTGATGTTTCAGTTATTACGATTGACGATTATGTCAACATGCCAATATATGAATAGGTGGTGGCTATGATGAGCAGACTGTGGAGGACGAATATGACTCGTCAAGCTAGCATTTCAGCTATGGAAACACTTAGTGTTTAATTTTCGTATTTGGATATTTGTAATATATATTAAATTATGTTTTGGTTACTTGGAGATAAATGGAATATTAATTATGTATCACGACTAGACCTCAGTTCATTATCTGTAAGACTTCCGCTATTTACTTTATTATCTCTGATTAATGTGGAATGTGTTTTGGTTTATCAAAGGTGGGATAGCCTATTCAAAATCCTGGTTGAACCGTTAGTTTATTGACGGTTCATCACACCATTATGGTTGGTGTGCAGAATTGGAGTGTGACAGTATTAATTATATATATGTATTTATATAATGTATAATATATTATAAGTTAACATATAATACATACATATATCATATATGTATATTATATTATATTATATATATATATATATATATATATATTAATATATTATATATTTATATACATTTTTCATATATAAAGAGAAAGATAAATCTGAATGGGAGAGAGCATGGATCCCATTGGCAAGTAAAAAAAGAAAAAAAAGGAGAAAGAAACCAAAATTGAGAGCGAGATCGAGAGATTTAAGAAAACCTAAATTTAGGAAATAAGATCTCTATGTTTGTGACAGGGAAGAGTGAGAAAACCATGGATCCCATTGGCAAGAATAAAGAAAGAAAAAAAAAGGAAACAAACTGAAATTAAAGGGCCTTGACTTCATGGCAACTCATCAAGATCAGTTCGAGTTGGACAATTTTAGCAGGTCACCATACCTACTTCAATTTAGTTAGTAAAAAGGTTAAGATTGGTTGAGAATCTGAAGCAATGACCCATAACCCCTACCAATAGGCAGAAAGAGTAGATCCTATGGCCTATCAGATGGACATAGACTGGTTCAACCGCCTCAAAGAAATAACCATAGTAGATATCAAATGGAAATGCACTTGGTGGAAGCAAGAGCAGGTTGTTACAAATACAGAAAATAGTTCACATCTTCGGTTCATGGGGTTGACTCATACCTCTTTCTATTCCCCAACAAGGTTATCTCAGCAATTCAATATCCCAACAAGCACCAGCAGAGAAGTGACCGATGGTTAACCTCCTAGAAATTTGACATCAGATTTGGATTATATCATTGCTCGTGAATCGAACAATCAAAAAGTTCAACCACTCCCTAGAGTTGCCCCAATCAAGAAACCAGTAACACCTTAGGGATTTGAATTCCGTTGTCTTTCAGTAGTTTCAACCATCTTCTTTGTCTCAAATTCAACTCCTTCTGATTAAAGAGGTAAGTAGGACTCTTATGATCTGATTTAATCTGAAATTTCTCTCCATACAAGTAATGTCTCTATATTGTGACAACATGTACTACTGCCTCCAATTCCAAATCATGAGTGGGATAGTTCTTCTCATGTGTCTTCAATTGTCTTGAGGCATAAGCAATTACTTGTTCTCTTAACATAAGTACACATCCTAACCCCAGTCCTGACGCATCAGTGTACAAAATAAATGGCTGTTCTGGAATCAGAATGGTCAAGATTGGAGCTGATATCAATCTAGCCTTCAATGTTTGGAAACTCTTCTCGCATATATCAGTCCAAACAAACTTTTTGCCCTTCTTAGTCAAACTGGTGAGAGGTACGACAATTCAGGAATAGTCATCCGTAAATCGTCGATAATACCCAACTAGACCTGAGAAACTTCTAATTTCTACAATGCTCGTTGGTGATTCCCACTTCACAATAGCATCGATCTTGCTAGGATCCACTTTAATTCCTTCAGCGGATACAACATGGCCTAGAAAAATGACTTCCTTTAGCCAAAACTCACACTTTGTAAAATTGACGTAGAGCTTCTCCTTCCGTAATCGCTGCAGAGCAGCGTTTAGATTCTTTACATGAGTTTCCTCATCTTTGGAGTAAACCAATATATCATCGATGAATACAATAATCGACGTATCCAACATATCATGGAATACCCGATTCATAAGTTCCATAAAGGTTGTTGGTCCATTCGTCAATCCAAAAGACATGACCAAAAATTCATAATGTCCATATCTGGTCCTGAATGCTGACTTAGGAATATCACCATCCTTAATCTTTAACTGATGGTAGCCTATCCGATGATCGATCTTGGAGAACACTTTGGCACCTTGGAACTGGTTGAACAGGTCATCAATGCGAGGCAGTGGATAGCGATTCTTGATTGTCAGTTTATTCAGTTCTCGGTAGCCTATACACAATCGAATGCTACCGTCCTTCTTCTTCACGAGTAATACTAGCGCTCCCCATGGTGATATGCTAGGTGGGATGTAGGCCTTGTCCAGCAGTTCTTGTAGTTGTACTTTTAATTCCTTCAGTTCAGTTGGAGCCATTCGATAAGGTGCTTTAAATATTGGTGCGGCTCTGGGTATCAGATCTATAACAACTCTGTAGCACGGTCGGATGGTAATCCTGGTAGTTCTTCAGGAAATACATCTGGATAGTCACCCATGACATCAATATCCTCCATTTCTTGGTGCTTCTTTGGTAAGATCAACCACAGATACTAGATACCCAACTGCTCCTTTCTCAAGGCACTTCCTAGCCTTTAATGCAGAGAGTTTGAGCTTTCGGGGAAGTTTGGTTCCTGAAAAACTGAACTCTGCTCCTTCTTTGCCTTTAAATGTCAGCTTCTTTTTGGCACACAATAGGTTTGCTGAATGCCGAGCTAACTAGTCCATTCCCAAGATGACATCAAAGTCTGCCATCTCTAGTTGGATCAAGGTTGCATCTAGAGTCTTTTCGTCAATAAGAACTGGACATGGTCCGTAACCTTTTTCTAATTCTACTTCTAATCCCATAGGCGATCGTACAAGCAGTTTGTAGTCTAAGGATTTGAGGGGTAGATTTAGCTTCTTTCCAAATGACACAGATATAAAAGAATGAGTAGCTCCTGAATCAAAGAGTACTCTGGTAGGAATGTCATTAATAGGTACGATACCTGTGATTTGTTTTGATTTAGTCTACATGATCACATAATGTAACACAAAATGATAAGATTCAGGTCATACCTGTGACCACATCAGGTGATGCTGTAAGACCAGTGTCAATCTAACCCGGTCTTACCACCTTGAACCAGGTCTACCCATCATGGTCGAGCTAAATGGACCAAGTGCGTGAAGGAGATCGTGATCCCAGGTATTAAACTGACCCAAAAACACTCAAAAAGGGGCGAGTCGCAAGTCCAGTGAGGTGGGGTCGGACCCCCCCAGTACAAAAAGTCAGACCCTCATTTTTTAACTGGGGGTCAAGCATTTTAAAACCAGGGGTTGACGGGATCATCGACCCCCAGTTGCCACCAGAAACAGAAATTTGGAAACATCCCTAATTTCGGTTGGGCTTTTTCCTAATATCAAAGGGGCTTATTTTATGAGTTTCTACTCTATATAAAGGATGTCCCTAAGCCACTTTCACTCCTTTTAGAACCCTAATTGAATTAAGAGAAAGAGAAGAGAAGGAAGAGAAGGAAAGTAGAGAAGACGGCCAAAGGAGATGTGTTTCAGAGAAGGAGTACTCTTCTCAGGTAAGAATACTAATTATGTGTATTTTGTGAGACTTAGAATAGTTAATGAGAAATGTATGATATAGGAGAAACCCCAAACCATCAACCCATGATTAAGTTTCAATGGAAACCATGGAGGAGATCAATTAAACCATATGATATGTAAAGAGTAGTTCTAAACCATAGGAAGTGTATGGATTGGACTATGGAAGGAAGCCATAGGATTCAAACAAGAGAGAATGGACCAAAAGGTGATTTATCAACCAAATCCACGGGGGGTCGCACCTAGCGTCGATGGACCCATCGACCCTGGCATCGACCCTACTATAGGGGGTCGCAGTATACTGGTACCCTAGCATCGACCCGTCCTGCTACCCCCAGTTAACAGCAAGTTGGAAAAATTGGAATAAAATCTAACAAAATTATATCGACTTTGTTAGGTCTTCTAGCAATATAATATCAATATAAAGGTGATTTTTAAAGCTTAAAAGTAGATCTACTAGTAAGCTAAGGTGCGAAAAAATGACCTAAATTAATTGGTTAGTAACAAATTGTTTTTATTTCTTGAGTCCAATGCTATGCTTGATTCTATGTGAACATGCTCGTAATTATATTCAACATGTCATCCAATATTTCTATTTATTGTTCTTGCATATTTACTTTATTGTTAATAACATGATAGTGACCATAATGATAGGAATAGGCATGGAAATGTATGTGTGTGGTTGGTGTACTTGATGCGAGCAAGTATCAGGGGGAGTGTCATAGGCCCGGGCCTCAGCACTCGAGCTCTATCTCTAACCCAAGTCTTGTGCATTAGCATCATCATATAACCATTACTTTAGTAGAACTTTTACATCGTAGAGTATTAGGGGAGGTGGTCTCGGTCCTTGTAGTCTCTGACTCTACCGGGGGGCCTTAGCTCTATCTCTATGGGCGTTCTGAGGGATGCTGGGATGAGGCCTTAGATACACTGTTTGGCATTACGATTGGTTAGTTGCGAGCCCAGTTTGCAAGCCCTCGCCAGCAGGGGCTTACGTGTTGGTATGGCACTGTACAGCAACAAACGTTAACCTTTGTTTTACAATGTTCATGGTAGGGTGGATGGGGATGACAATAAACATTAACCTTTGGGCGGGCGTCCACACCCAGTGTATAGAGGAGGGGTCAATCAACGATAATCTTTGACCTCCAATCCTTTCTATTGCATATTACAAACTTTAAACTAGACTACAGATATGAATTGAATGCATGGATATGTATTGTTGCATTGTTTTGTTTGCTCACTGAACCATGATGTGTGCTCACCCTCTCGACGATGAATATTTTTAGTTGATGATGCAGGTACTACCGTCGAAGATTATGTCAACGCCCTAGTGTACGGGCATATGGCGGCAATGGAAGTTGAAGACGAAGTGGATACGCATGACTCCTTTTGCGAGTGCAACTCATGCGTATTCGATTAGATTTTATTTTAATTATTTGGATTTAGTAAAGAGATGTAATTGGTATTTTATTTATGTCTCTGTTGAAACAGCATAATTGGATATTTTAATATGATTATCATATTGAGATTTCTCAGTTCATTTTATTGTAAGACTTCCGTTATTGTGTATTTACTCTGATTATGAATGTGGATGTATGAGGTTTAGATAAAACGGATATAGCCTACTCGAGATCCTGGTTGAATCGTTGGTTTGTCGACGGTTCATCACACCAGTTAGAATAGTGCAGAATTGGGGTGTGACAGATGCGGCAGCATCCTCAGATGTAACCGCATAAACTCGGCCTTGCTGTAGTTGCTTCTTGGGCTTAGGACACTCCCTTGCCATACGTCCCAATTGATTGCAGTTATAGCATTTTAGTCCTTCATTATTTGTCTTTTGTTGCTGTTGAGCTGCTGAAGTAGTCTTGACTGCAGCATTGAAACCTTGAGTATGGAAGGGTTTAAATGTCTTGGTGTTCCCTCCATTATAAGAATTCCCATTTGGCCTTTTGATTCCTCTATTTTGAGCAAGGTAGCTCTCTTTCTAGCTCGACTCTATCACTCGAGCAATTTGTACAGCTTCATTGTAGATTTTCTTCTCAAGTCCAAGAACATGTTCGCGTATGCTTCCCCTAAGTCCCATGACGAACCCTCGGGTCTTTGTATCTTCTACCTGCATACTGACTAGTGCAAAGAAAAACAGCTCCTCATAACGCTGTTGGTATGCATCGACAGTCATTTGTCCCTGATATAAACTCAGGAACTTCTTTTCCATGGAATCTCTGAAACTCATAGGAAAATACTTCTCAAAAAATGCCTCCTTATATATATCCCAAGTCAATTGGGTGTGCTTTGTCATTAGATATGTCCGTGTGGACTTCCACCAGTAGTGTGCATCGCCTTTCAGCATAAACGTTGCACAGAATACCTTTTCTTCCTCATTCACTGTCATCATTGTGAAATTTCTCTCCATCTCATCGATCCAGTGTGCTGGCCACAATGGATCAGCTGGCTTACCACTATATTCCTTAGGCTTCATCTTTAGAAAACGCTCCACCAGTCTGGAGTGGTCCAGTTAATGCGGAACATAAGCTCCATATATAGGTGGTTGGTATTGATATCCACCTGGAGCTACTTCAGGGTTTTGTACTTCAGCCTGTATGATGGGAGTCTGAGGTGCGTGGGGTACTATGTTACTTCCCCCTGGTACTATGCTTGCTTGTCCTGCTGGCATCGGTGTCGTCTGTGCAGCTGGAAAGGTCATTCCTATGGCAACTTGCATAATAGCTTGTGCCTATTGTATTTTCTGCAGCTGTTGGGCCAAATTGATTACGACTATAGCCAGGTCTGTAGGTGGAGCTAGCAGATTTGTAGGATTTGTCTGCCCATTAATTACGGATGGTGCTGTGTTCATATTCTCCTGTAATTTCGGGTGTATCTGGCTGTCTTCCACCACAGGTGGTGGTGGTGGGATAGAGTTACGGCTTTGTCTGGTCTCTCTTCGTCCAGCCATTACCTGTTCTGGTAGTGAGAATGCCTGAAAATCATAGACTACGTAAGGCAATCATTATATACTTCATTCTCATATTTCAAATCCACTAACCAATGTAAATTTCAAAATTTTCAGATCATTCTATCGAAAATACTGTATTTTTCACTGCAGGGTCGATGGTATGGGTCGATGGTTGTCTGACCCTCAGTATGCAACCCTGAGAATCACTGATTCTTACTGAGAGCCGGGGGTCGATGGATGTCCGACCCAGGGTTCGACCCCTGGTTTTTGTCAGATCACCGAGAGCCGAGGGTCGATAAGGGTGTCGGAGGGGGGATCGGATGTTTTGGTCGAATTCTCTGACCCTCGGACTAAAAATCAGGTTTTTAATCTCGATTTTGAATCCATTTCTCATTCTTCCTCCTCCTTCCCGACTCGGCTCATTCTCTGAGTTGCTACAGTGAAAACTCGGACTCATTGGTGCTATTTGCTTCTCATTTCGACGTCTACTCCTCGTCTACAGGTATGTTCTCTACATTTTCGTGTTTTTAGGGTTTCTTAACTAGGTTTTTACTCATTTAACTCGTTTTCTTCAAATTAAACTTTTTCCAACCATAAAAATTTGATTTTTATTGGGGGCTTTTGTTGTTGGTGATTCAATGGACAAAAGCCCTTAAAAATATTTGAGTTTCATCGGTTGGTTATCGAGAAACCTGAAATTTCCCATTTTTGCCCTAATTTGTCCAGATTTTTGAATTTCTAGAAATTTCTTCATTCGATCTCTTTAAATGAAATATCCAACCGTATGAGTTTTGCAGGATTGTTTAAAACCTTTATAAGTCCTCATGCCTAGGTGTGTGGGTGAAAAGTGAGGCTTTTGACCAATTTATGTCGTTATACTGTCGAAATTTTTGGGTTTTTTTTCATCTTTACAAAACCAATATCTGTTTTTCTTTGTTTTTGCAGATACTACGGCTTGTACCAAAGTACCCAGGGTTCATGACCTAGTCCGCTTCCGTTCTAACGAGGCGGAGACACAGTATGCGCACTACTCTCGTAAGAAGGTAGAGGGAGGTCGCCGGGTAGACTTGGCTAGCCTGGCCTTGTTCGAAGTGGAGAGGGCTTTTGGTGACATGGGTTGGCTTTCTGTGATCATCTATGATGCCTACACTAGGTCGAATTTGGTGAGACATTTTTACTGTAATCTCCAGGTGGTGGGAGAATACAACGATACCGAGCGGGTTAGAGAGCTCTGAATCACCAGGTACGTCAAGGGGGTCGAGATTTCATTTGATTATCGACAGCTAGTCGACTTGTTGGGCATTTCATATGACGGCCCCTTGTTGTTCTGTGCTCCTGGAGAGCCCTAGTTCTTTTCATATGAGATGAGAGCCGAGATTGACCGTCAGATCATCAGAGAGGATCGCTGGGAGAGAAAAGCGATCTACCTTCATCCAGAGCCTCGGATGTACTGCAAGATTATTCATCACAACCTGATACCTTAGAGTGGGCATTACGAGAGGATCTCCCAGTTAACCCAGTATCTGTTGTACTGTATCTGCACTAGGCAGCCCATCTTCCTTCCTTACATCATCATGCGGACGATGATCAGTGCAACATTGCCCGATCATACTGGCAACCTGCCTTATGGATACATGATCTCTATGCTACTTACTTGCCTGGATGTTGACATGGTGGATGAGAGGATTTAAGAAAAATCCTTCTCATTACCTCTGGATTGGGAGGCCATCTGTAAGATGGGCATGAGGGATGCCCAGGTCAGCGACGATGAGAGGAACGCTCTGGTGCGTCCACGTACTCGAGTAGGGATGGCTGACGCTGAGGCAGCAGCAGCAGCCACTGGAGCAGGGGTTCATGGGGGTGATGATGATCGTTTATACTTGGATGTGGATTCCATACCCCCTCCATCACCTACTCATGCTACGGGAGCTGGTCCTTCTTATGCAGCTGGTCCTTCACATGCAGCTGGTCCTTCGTATACACCTTTTGATGACATGATTGGAATATTGCATGAGATTCGAGAGGCTCAGTGCATTTCTGATTTGAAGATGAGAGAGCTTCTAATGCTCAGTGCTTGTCTGATCAGCGGGTGGGAGAGTTTCTGGATGCTCAGCGCATGTCGGATCAACGGGTGGGAGAGCTTAGGGATGCTCACCGCGTGACTGACCAGCTGGTGCTTGATCTCACAGCTAGTCTCCAGACGACCCAGACTCAGATAGCTTGGTTGACTAGAGTCTATGCTGAGGATTATGACAGAGACCGTGAGGCATCGCCTCCCCTATCCCCTCCAACTTCTTAATCTATTTTCTTTTTATCTTTCTTTTCGTACTTCAGAGTAACTGTCCAGGTTGTGGACCGTACTCTGCTTTACACTTATATGTATATATGTTTATTCTTCTTTCGAGTGTATATAAGTTTGTTTCTCATTTAATAGATGCATTATTCTCTTTCAATTTTGTCTCAAACAACACAGATACTTATGGTGTGTTATTATTACAGTTTTAAAATTTTTATCCTATCTCAGTTCACAAGCTTTTGTGGTAGTATAATGGTTTTAAAGACAGGGCCTGAGAGCTGTGATACCAAGTTGTCACACCACAATTCCACACTATTCAGAATGGTCTGATGAACCGCTAATAATCCAACAGTTCAACCAGGATCTCTAATAGGCTGTGTCCTTGTAAACTAAACCATACACATCCACAACCATAATCAGAATAAATAGACAATAATGGAAGTCTTAATATTAGATGAACTGAAGAATCTAACTGTGATAATCAATAATAAAATATAAAGTTATGTTATATTAACCGAGACATAAGTAAATAAAATATCAATTACATGTCCTTAATAATTCAAATGAAAATCTAATCCAAAACGCATGAGTTGCACTCGTATGAGGAGTCATGCGTCTCCACTAAGTCTTCAGCCTCCATCGCAGCAACGTGCCCATACATAGAAGTATTCATATAGTCTTCCACCGTGGTACCTACATCATCAACTAAAAATATTCGACGTCAAAAGGGTGAGCACACATCATGGATCAGTGAGCAAACAAAAACAATGCAACAAACATAAGCATGCATTCAATTCATATCTGTAGTATGGCATATAAGTTTGCAATGTGCTATAGAAAGGTTCGGTGGTCGCCTCACCTCTATACACGAGTATGTTAAGCCACCCAAAGGATAAGGTTTTTTGTCGTCCCACATGCACTCACTATGGAATAGAGATAGAGCTAAAGTGCTCAGGACCACACCGCATCACACTTCCCCTGATACTCTAGCCATACCAACACGTAAGCCCCTGCTGGCGAAGGCTTGCAAACTGGCCTCGCAACTAACCAATCCTAATGTCAATCAGTGTACCCATGGCCTCACCCCAACATCCCTCAATACGTCCATAGAGATAGAGCTAAGGCCCCCCGGCAGAGTCGAAGACTACACAGTCCGAGACCACCTCCCCTGATACCCTATGACGTAATAGTTCTGCTAAGGTAATGGTGATACGATGATGTCAGTGGATAAGACTTGAGTAGAGATAGAGCTAGAGTCTAGTGACCAGGCTGAACCACAATGTCACGTCCCCCCTGATGCTTCACTCGCATCAAGCACACTAACCACAGACATACATTCACATGTCTATTCCTAACATCATCATCATCATGTTAAACAAAATAGAATTAAATATGCATGAATATTAATAGCAGGAATATTGGATGACATGTTGAATGCACATTACAAGCATACACGCATAGAATCAGTCATGGCATTGGACTCAAGAAAATAAAAATAATTTATTATTAGCCAATTAGTTTAGGTCTTGTTCCCTCACCATTGGTTGAGTGTAGATCCTCTTTCAAGATTTAAGAATCACTTTTATATCAATAGGAAAACTTAACAAGTCGATAGATTTTAATTAGAAGTCATTCTGACACTTTTAGGCTTGTTTTTAAGCACGGGTCGCAGGGTGGGTCGCAGGTAGGGTAGCAGTTTACTGCAACCCCCAGCGAAGGGTCGATGCCAGGGTCGGATGTTCCATCGACCCTGGGTGTGACCACCCCTTTCCTGGACTTCTTGAATACTGGGGGGTCGATCCTGTGGTCTAGTAGGATCGACTCCCAATCGATCCCTTGTGTGACCCTCGTTCTTTGAGTCGAGAATATCATTCTACAGTCCATTCTTTCATGTTTGGGTCCTATGGCTTACTTTCACAATCCATCCTAAGCTTGTTCTATGGCTTAGAACTCTAGGTTTCTTCCCTACTTTGCTTACCATGATTTCTCCATGGATTTCATTGAAATCCTCCCATGGATGTATGATTCGGGTTTCTCCTAGACCATATCCTCTTCATGAACTATTCTAAAGTCTTAGATCATCAATGGAAATGTGCCTGTACCTTAGGTTTGCTGAGATTCAGAGATTTCTTTGAATTCTTCACTTAGGTTTTCTTCTCCAACTTTCCTTATCTTATTCTTCTCTTCTCTTTCTCTCACTTTCAATTAGGGTTTTAAAAGGAGTGAAAGAGGCTTAGGAATGTCCTATTTATAGAGTAGAATCTCCCAAAATAAGTCCCATTGAGATTAGGAAGGAGTCCCATTGAAATTTGGGAAGTTTCCTATTAGCGGTTTCTGTTGGCAAAGAGGGGGTCGATGAGGGGGTTGGAGATCCCGTCGATCATCAGTTCTTTGTTGTCCGACGCCCCATTAAATTATTAGGCTCTGACTTCTTAGTGAGGGGGGGTCGACCCTACCTATCTAGGTATGCGACCCTGCCCTCAAATTTACTATTTTTGGGTCGTTTAGTACCTGGTTTCGCTATTTCCTTCATGCACTTGGTCCATTTGGCTCGACCATGATAGGTAGACCTGGTACAAGGTGGTAAGACCGATTAGTTCGATACGGGTCTTACATTTAGAACCAAAATTGAAATTCTAAACCTAAGAGAAAAAGAGAGAGAGGAAGAGATGGAGAAGATGAGATTTGGAGAAGAAGCTTGGAGAAGGGTTTTGTAGGGAAGAATTCTATCTATTTACAGCAAGCTTAAGGTATGAACCTGTCTTTGTAAAGTTAGATCAGATAAGTTTGGTTCCTTTTTGTCAAGTTAGAGTGTTAAATCTAATGTTACAATTTCGGTTATGGAATTTCTAAGGAAAACCATAAGACAATAGGTTAGGGATAATTGATAAGGATAAACTATGATTTAAGGCCATAGAATGATCTTAGGATGAATCCTGTTGACAAACCAAGAGGAGGAACTTGTATGAGAAGTAAAAATCAATGAAACTTTGTATGGTCGCAGCGATGGTAGACCACAGGGTTACCAAAGGGTCGACCACAGGAAAAATCAAGAAGTTTTCCAGAATCGGGTAGTCGCTTTCTACAGTCTCATGACATGCGACTACAGGGATCCACCACACAGTGTGTGGTCACATATATTGTGTCACACCCCAATTGGTCTAACCAGAATGGTGTGATGAACCGCTAATAAACCAAAGGTTCAACCAAGATCTCAAATAGGCTATCCCCGCATTAACTGAACCTCCATACATCCATGTCATAATCAGAGTAAATATACAATAGCGGAAGTCTTATAATAAAATGAACTGAGAAACTAAATGATATTAATAATTTAATAGCAAATTATTCTATATTCAAATGAGACATAAATATTAAATATCAAATAGACGTCTGAATAAAATCCAATTAAAGAAACCTATAAAATATCTAATCAAATACACACAAGTTGCACTCGCAAGAGGAGTCGTGTGTATCCACTTCAGCTTCAACTTCCAAAGCTGCCACATTCCCATACGCAGACGCATTCATGTAGTCTTCGACGGTATAACCTGCATCATCAACTAAAAATATTCGACGTCGAGGGGTGAGCACACAAACGGCTCCGTGAGTAGCCGAAACAATGCAACAATACTTATGCATGCAAAAAGTTAATTTATATCTTTGGTCCAATTTAAAGTTTGCAGTATGCTATAGAAAGGTTGAGGTAGCCAAAGGTCGCGTTTATTGACTCCGCCTTTATACATGAGTGTGTGACGTTACCCGAAGATCACGTTTATCGTCAACTCACATGCACCCAATCATGAACATTATATAACAAAGGTTACGTTTATTGTCATATAGTGCCATACCAATACGTAAGCCCCTATTGGCGAGGGATCCAAACTGGGCTCGCAACTAACCAATCCTAATGCCAAATAGTGTATCCAAGGCCTCACCCCAGCATCCCTCAGAATGCCCATAGAGATAGAGCTAAGGCCCCCCGGTAGAGTCAAAGACTACAAGGACCGAGACCACCTCCCCCGATACTCTACGACATAATAATTCTGCTAAAGTAATGGCGATACGACGATGCTAATGCACAAGACTTGAGTTAGAGATAGAGCTAAAGTGCTGAGACCCACCAAAGATTAATGTTTATTGACGTTCTCATCACACCTCCCCTGATACTCGCTCTCATCAACCACATCAACCACACACATACAAGCACATGCCTATTCCTTTCATCATCATCATCATCATGTTATAAACAATACAGTAAATACGCATGAACAAGTAATAGAAATATTGGATGGCATGCTGTATGCACATTACAAACATATTCGCATTGAATCAAACATAACATAGGACTCAAGAAATAGAAAACAGTTTATTATTAACCAATTTAGTTTAGAGTTAAGGTTCCTCACCTTAGCTTGCTATAAGATACTTATCCAAGCTTTAAATTCACCTTTACAATGTTATTATATTGCTAGAAGACCTAACAAAATCGATAGAATTTAATTAGAATTTATTCGGAATTAAAAACCATTCTATCAACTGAGGGTCGATGCTAGGGTCGATGCTAGGGTCGATGTGTCTATCGACCCTCCCTTCTTTCTGGACTTCCCGAATGCTAAGGGTCGATGGTCAGAAACACCTAGGGTCGGATGGTCATCGACCCTGGGTGCGACCCTCGGTGCACTCTGGTCCAATTTCCACTTTTTAATCCATTCTTCGTGTTTGGGGTCCTATGGTTTGTTCCCACATTCCATTAAACATTCATTCCATGGTTTGAAACCATGAATCATCCTCCTAGATGGCTTTCATGCATTCTCCTAGGGTTTTCCATGAAAACCTAACCATGGATGGATGGTTTGGGTTTCTCCGAGATCGCTCTCTCTCCAATAACTATCCTAAGGTCGGTAGAAACTCATAGAATTAGTATCCATACCTGAGAAGATTAATCTTTCTCTGTAACTCTTCTCCTTTTTGCTAGGTTCTCTTCCTTGCCTCTCTTCTTCCTCTTTTCCTTATCCTCTCTTTCTCTCAATTCAATTAGGGTTGTGAAAGGAGTGAAAGTGGCTTAGGGACGTCCTTTAAATAGAGTAGGAACATCCTAAATAAGTCCCTCTGAGATTTGGAAAGAATCCCAATCGAAAAATATAGAAATTTCCTAATTTCTATATTCGGCAGAATCCAAGGGTCGATGGGAGGGTCGATGATCCCGTTGAGCCTAGGGTCTTAAGATGTCCGACCCTCCCTCCAAAACCGAGGGTCTGACTTTCTGTTTTGGGAGGTCCAACCCTGCTTAGCTGGGTATGCGACCCTACCCCTATTTTAAGTGTTTTTGGGTCCATTTGATACCTGGGATCTCGATCTCCTTCACGCCCTTGGTCCATTTGACTCGACCATGATGGGTAAACCTGGTTCAAGGTGGTAAGACCGAGTTAGATTGACACGGGTCTTACAACTCCCCCCAACTTATAAAAATTTCATCCTCGAAATTGTACGTACCTCCTGAATCAAATAAGTGAGGGTATTGCTTTCTCATAGCATTTTCTTCTTCCCATGTAATTTCTTCCATGTCTCTACTTTTCCATGTGACCTTAACATAATAGATATCTCGGTTGCGTAGACGTTGAACCTTTTGACTAGTGATTTCTGTTGGTGTTACTTCAAATGTCAATTCATCAGTCAATTCTGGCAAATCCACTGTCAAGACATGCGTTGGGTCTTTGACATACTTCTTCAATAGGGAAATGTGAAATACGTCATGCACAATTGTCATAGATGGTGGTAGTGCTAACTGATAAGCCACTTTTCCACGCTTAGCTAGAATTTCATATGGTCCGACATATCTTGGACTTAGTTTTCCTTTCTGTCCGAACCTCTTCAATCCTCGCATAGGCGATACCTTCAGAAATACTTTATCACCTACGGCGAACTCTAGATCTCTTCGTCGAGTATCGCATATTGCTTCGACGGTTCTGAGCTGTTCTTACTCTTTCCTTGATGATGTCGACCACTCGAAAAGTCTCTTCAACAAATTCCGGTCCAACAATACTACGTTCTCCAACTTCATTCCAAAACAAGGGAGTCCGACACTTCCTGCCATACATTGCTTCATAAGGTGACATCTGTATAGTAGCCTGATAGCTGTTATTGTAAGCGAACTCGATCAATGGTAAATTTTCATCTAATGATCCCTTGAAATCAATTACACATGCTCGTAGCATATCTTCTAGAATCTGAATTGTACGCTCTGACTGTCCGTCTGTCTGTGGGTGGAATGCAGTACTAAACTTTAGCGTTGTCCCCATAGCCTTTTGCAGTCCTTCCCAAAATTTGGAAGTAAATCGTGGATCTCTATCAGACACAATGCTTTCTAGTACACCGTGTAACCGAACAATATTATCCACATACAGCTTCGCTAACCTTTCCAGTGTATACTGAGGTCGTATAGGTATGAAGCGAGCTGTTTTTGTCAGACGGTCCACAATCACCCAAACTGCGTCGACTACTCGAGGAGTCAATGGTAGTCCCGTGACGAAGTCCATAGTGATGCAGTCCCATTTCAATGCTGGTTCCGGTAATGGCTGCAACAGTCGCTCAGCCTTTACTTGCTGACAGTTTAGGCATTGAGACACGAACTTAGCTACATCTGCTTTCATTCCCCTCCACCAATATAATTTCTTTAGATCATGATACATTTTTGTACTTCCAGGATGTATCGAATAGATGGTGGTATGGGCTTCTTTCATCAGTCGGTGTCTAATGTCCATACTCTCTGTTACAGGTACACATATTCTTCCTTTGTATTTCAGTACTTTCTCGTCGTCCAAGGTGAACTCAGGGTTAGTCCTACCTTTCTCAATATCTTCTTGTACTGTTCTCAGATAAGGATCTGCTTTGATAGCTGTCTTCACTTCATCCACTATATCCGGTATAATCTTCAATGCCGCGAACATATTTGAAAATCGATGAATAAACCCTTGGTTAGCTGATTCATCCGTTGTATCTATCACATACTGCTCGTTGCCGTGATTGAATACTATTCCGTTGGTACACATTGCTGCAGTCGTGCTAACTTCTCCTTGAGATTTAATCACTGCTTTTCTGCTTAATGCATCCGCTACTACGTTCGCTTTTCCCGAATGATACTGGATATCACAATCATTGTAAGACCCGCACGCCACGAACCCGGCCTAACCATATATTTTGTGTCGGGATCCGTGTTCATATCATGGTTGAGCCAAGTTGACCAAGTGTGTGAAGAAACCCAAGACCCAATATGAAACTTTACCCAAAAATAGTCAAAATGAGGGTAGGGTCGCAGGTTTTAACAGACAGGTCCGACCCTCCCATCGACCCTCACCATCGACCCTCAACCATGGGTCGCAGGGTCTATGAGTTGTCCAACCCTCCCATCGACCCTCACCATCGACCCTCGACATTCGGGAAAAACAACACGAACCGAAAATTGAGAAACCTTCCTAATTTCGATTGGAACATTTTCTAAACTCAATGGGACTTATTTTGGGAGGTTTTACTCTATAAATAGGACGTCCCTAAGCCTCTTTCACTCCCTTTACAACCCTAATTGGATTGAGAGAAAGAGAAGAGAAGGAAGAGAAGAAGAGAAGAAAAACTTGAAGAAAAGGCTAAGGAAGAAGAGGAAATTCAGAGGAACTCTGAATCTCAGCAAAACTAAGGTATGGATACATTCCCCATGAATTATTTGAGACTTTAGAATGGTTTATGAAGATGATATGATTTAGAATAAACCCAAATCATCCATCCATGGTTAGGTTTTCACGGAAAACCATGGAGGAGATCATTAAAACCATGTAGGTGAATAAAGTATAGTTCTAAACCATAGAACATGTATAGAATGGATTGTGGAAGTAAGCCATAGGACCCAAACATGGAAGAATGGACAAAATCTGATCTTTTCGACTCAAACCATGGAGGGTCGCACCTAGGGTCGATGGCAGATCCGACCCTAGCATCGACCCTCAGTGTTCGGGAAGTTCAGAATGGAGGGAGGGTCGATAGACCCATCGACCCTAGCACCGACCCTACCTCCGACCCCTCAGTTAACAGAATGGTTTTTAAATTCTGAATAAATTCTAATTAAATTTTATCGGCTTTGTTAGGTCTTCTAGCAATATAATAACATTAAAAAGGTGATTCTAAAGCTTGGAAGAGGATCTATTAACAAGCTAAGGTGAGGGAACAAGACCTAAACTAATTGGTTAATAATAAATTGTTTTTATTTCTTGAGTCCGATGCCATGAATGATTTTATGCGTGTATGCTTGTAATGTGCATTCAACATGTCATCCAATATTTCTATTATTACTGTTCATGCATATTTAAATTTATTGTTTATAACATGATGATGATGATGATGATAGGAATAGGCATGTGAATGTTTGTGTTTGGCTAGTGTATATGGTGCGGGTAGGGATGGTATCAACCGGTACAACCATGACCGTTCTTCATGGAGTGTATATTGTGCCATGGTCTATTCAAGTCATGTCCACTAAGCAAGTGTTAGTGTGCTTGATGCGAGGGGAGCATCAGGGGGAGGATGTGGCATTATGGTTCAGCCTGGTCACCAGACTCTAGCTCTATCTCGACTCAAGTTTTGTCCACTAACATCGTCGTATCGCAATTACCTTAGCGGAACTAATATGTCGTAGGGTATCAGGGGGGGGACGTGGCATTGTGGTTCAGCCTGGTCACCAGACCCTAGCTCTATCTCTATGGATGTATTGAGGGATGCTGGGGTGAGGCCTTGGATACATTATTTGGCATTAGGGTTGGTTAGTTGCGAGCCTAGTTTGCAAGCCCTCACCAACAGGGGCTTACGTGTTGGTATGGGCAACCGGTACAGCCATGCCATTTTCATGGGGTGTATATTGTCTATGGTGGGTGCATGTGGGGCGCCAGTGCCGTTTTCATTGGGCGTTTCCTCACACTCGTGTATAGAGGTGCGGCGGCCACCTATCCTTTCTATAGCACATTGCAAACTTTAAATCAGACCAAAGATATTAATTGAATGCATGCATATGTATTGTTGCATTGTTTTGTTTACTCACTGAGATCAAGTTGGAGAGCTGACCCTCGCGCGTGCAATTCTTTTTAGTTTCTGATGTTGCAGGTACTATGATTGAAGATTATATCGACACGCCAACATATGAACATGTGATGGCTATGATGAGCAAGGTGTGGAGGACGAACATGGTTTGTTAAGCGAGCGTTTGAATTGGTGGATACGTTTAGTGTTTAGTTTTCGTATTTGGATATTGTAATACGTATTAAATTATGTTTTGGTTAATTGGAAATAAATGGAATATTAATTATTTATCATGATTAGACCTCAGTTCATTATCTGTAAGACTTCCGCTATTTACTTTATTACCTCTGATTAATGTGGAATGTGTTTTGGTTTATCATATATGGGATAGTCTATTTTGAGATCCTGGTTGAACCGTTGGTTTATTGACGGTTCATCACACCATTCTGATTAGTACGGAATTGGGGTGTGACAATCATAGTCTTTCAATAGTTCCAGCCATCTTCTTTGTCTCATATTCAACTCCTTCTGATTAAATAAATAAGTAAGACTTTTATGGTCGGACTTAATCTGAAACTTCTCTCCGTATAGGTAATGTCTCCATATCTTGACAGCATGTACTACTGCCGCTAACTCCAAATCATGAGTGGGATAATTTTTCTCATGTACCTTTAGCTGTCTTGAAGCATAAGCAATCACTTGCTCTCCTTACATAAGCACACATCCTAATCCCAATCCCGATGCATCAGTGTATAAAGTAAATGTCTATCCTGGAACAGGAATGGTCAAAATCGGAGCCGATATCAATCTGGTCTTCAGTGTTTGGAAACTCTTCTCACATTTATCGGTCTAGACAAACTTTTCACCTTTCTTAGTCAAACTGGTGAGAGGTACGACAATCCGAGAATAGTTTTCTACGAATCTCCGATAATAAATAGCTATACCCAGAAAACTTTTGATTTCCGAAACGCTCTTTGGTGCTTCCCACATTACAATAGCCTCGATCTTGCTGGGATCCACTTTGATTCCTTTAGCGGATACTACATGGCCTAGGAAGGCGACTTCACTTAGCCAAAACTCACACTTTGAAAATTTGGCGTATAGTTTCTCTTTCCTTAAATGTTGTAGGGCTGTGTTTAGGCTCTTGATATGAGTTTCCTTGTCCTTGGAGTATACCAATATGTCATCAATAAATACTATAACCGATTTATCCAACATATCGTGGAAGACTCGGTTCATAAGTTCCATGAACGTTGCCGGTGCATTAGTTAATCCGAAAGACATAACCAAAAATTCATAATGTCCGTATCTGGTCCTGAATAAAGTCTTTGGAATATCACCTTCTTTAATCTTCAGCTGATGATAGCCTGATCGAAGATCGATCTTAGAAAATACTTTCGCTCATTGTAACTGATCGAACAAGTCATCGATCCGAGGTAGTGGATATCGATTCTTGATTGTCAGTTTATTCAACTCTCGATAGTCGATACATAATCGAACGCTACCATCCTTCTTCTATACGAACAACACCGGTGCCCCCCATGGAGATATACTGGGTCGAATATAACCCTTGTTCAGCAGTTCTTGTAATTGCACTTTTAATTCCTTCAGTTCAGTAGCAGCCATTCTATAAGGTGCCTTTGATACTGGTGCGGCTCCAGGTATCAGGTCTATTACAAACTCTATGGCACGGTCGGGTGGTAATCCGGGTAGTTCCTCCGGAAATACATCAGGGTAATCCCGCACGACGTCAATGTCTTCCATTCGTGGTGCTTCCTTGGTTAGGTCGACCACTGATACTAGGTACCCGACTGCTCCCTTCTCAAGGCACTTCTTAGCCTTTACTGCTGAAAGTATGAGCTTGCGTCTCCGGGGAAGTTTGGTTCCCGAGAAACTGAATTCTGCCCCTTCTTTGTCTTTGAATGTTAGCTTCTTCTCGGCGCATAATAGATTTGCAGAATGCCGAGCTAACCAATCCATTCCTAAGATGACATCGAAGTCCGCCATCTCAAGTCGTATCAATGTTGCATCTAAAATCTGTTCCCCAATGAGAACTGGACATGATCCATAACCTTTTTCTAATTCCACTTCTAACCCCATCGGTGACCGTACAAGTAATTTGTAGTCTAATGTTTTGATGGGTAATTTTGTCTTCTTTCCAAATGACACAGATATAAATGAATGAGTAGCTCCGGAATCGAAGAGTACTCTGGAGGGTACGCCATTTATAGGTACAATACCTGTGATTCATCTTTACTTAGTCAACATGCTCATTCAATGTATTTATAACTTTAAGAGTTTTAGTCATACCTGTGACCACATCGGGTGATGTGGCCGCATCCTCGGATGTAACAGCATATACACGTCCCTGATGGAATTGTTTCTTGGGCTTAGGGCATTCCCTTGCCATATGTCCCGGCTGGTTGCAGTTAAAACACTTCGGGGCTTCAGAATTTGGCTTTGGCTGAGGTTGAGCTGTGGGGGTAGTCTTGGTTGCAGCATTAAAATTCTGAGGACGGAAGGGCTTATACGTCCTATTATTGCCTCCGTTGTAGGAGTTTTTGGCTGGCCTTTTGATGCCCTTGTTCTGAGTAAAATAACTCTCCTTCTGGCTCGATTCAATCACTCGAGCGATCTGGACAGTTTCATTATAAATTTTCTTCTCTAAGCCCCGAACATTTTCTCTGATGCTTCCTCTTAGTCCCGTGACAAACCTACAGGTTTTGGTTTCTTCTTGTTGCATACTCAGTGGTGCGAAGAAAAACAGCTCTTCATAACGCTGTTGGTACGCATCAACTGACATCTGCCCCTGATAAAGACTCAGGAACTCCGTCTCCATCGAATCTCTAAAGCTTCATGGAAAATATTTCTCGAAGAATGCTTCTTTATATATAGCCCATGTCAGTAGGGCATGCTTGGTCAGTAAGTATGTCTTCGTGGATTTCCACCAATTATGTGCGTCGCCCTTGAGCATGAAGGTGGCACATAGCACTTTCTCTTCCTCTGTAATAGTCATCATGAGGAATTTTCTCTCCATCTCGTCTATCCAGTGGGCTGGCCATAATGGATCAAACGGCTTGCCGTTGAATTATCTGGGTTTCATCTTCAAAAATATCTCCACTAGTCGGGAGTGGTCCAGCTGATTCTGGGGGTTTTCCCCGAACATATAGGGTGGATACTGGTGATTCCCTTAAGCTGCTTCTGGAGCCTGCACTGGAATCTATGCAGCTGGTTGCTGAGGTGTCTGAGGAGCTGGGTGGTTACCCACCGGTGCTGCACTGGCTTGTCCTGTGTGCATGGGTGCAGCCTGAGTGGCTTGAAACATTATTCCCATGGCAACCTGCATCTGAGCCTGCGTGTGTTGCATCTGCTGCAGCTGCTGTGCCAGATTCATCACCACTGTTGCTAGCTCTAATGGTGGAGGTGGCAAATTTGTAGGGTTTACCAGTTCTAGATTTCCCGGTACATGGTTATTCTCTTGACTAGTCTCCTCCACAGGTGGTGGTGGTGGGACTGTGTTTTGGGTCTGTCGGGTCACTCTACGTCCAGACATATTTTCTTCTGAGATGGGTGGTGCCTTAAAATCATCAAAATCAGTGAGAAATCATTTATACTTCATGTAGGCATGCTAACCGATATAAAATTCAAAATCCTCAATTCATTCTGTGAAAAATACTGTCTTTTCTATGTAGGGTCGATGGTGAGGGTCGATGGTATGTCCGACCCTTGGTATCCGACCCTGGGAATGACCTGTTCTTCCCGAGAGCTGAGGGTCGATGCGAGGGTCGATGGGTATCCGACCCTCAGTCCGACCCTCGATTTTCTATCAGATTCCCGAGAGCTAAGGGTCAATGGGAGGGTCGATCCGAGGGTCGATGGTGTCAGTCGAATTGTCCGACCCTCGGACCAAAAATCAGATTTTTAAGATCCGATTCTGGGTCATTCCTCACTATTCCTCCTCCATTTCGACTCGTCTCTACTCTCTGAGTTGCTACAGTGCCACTCTACTATTTTTGGTTGGTTTAACTCTGGGTTTCAACGTCCACGTCATCCCTACAGGTATGTCTTCCCGTTTTTACCTGTTTTTAGGTTTTCTTTTCTAGGTTTCTGCCCGTTTAACTCATATTTTTCAAATTAAACTTTTTCCAACCGTAAAAATTCGATTTTTATTGGGGGCTTTTGTTATTGGTGTCTCGAGGAACGAAAGCCCTAAAAAAATTTTTAGTTTCATCGGTTGGTTATCGAGAAACTTGAAATTTTGTCTTTTTTCCCTAATTTGTCGACATTTTCGATTTTTCTTGAATTTCTTCAAATTGGACATCGTGAGTTAAAATTTCCTACTGCATGTGGGTTGTAGGATATGTTTTAGCCTACGTAAGTTCTCATACCCACTTGTATGGTGAGAACTTGAGGTTTTCTGGTCAACTTACGTCACCATTAAATAAATTTTGGATTTTTATCCTACTAACTCCTTGTTTCTTTTCTCTTTCTTATTTTGCAGATACTATGGCCCGTACCAAAAACCCAGAGTGCATGATCCGCTTTGCTTCCATTCGAATGAAGCTGAGGCACAGTATGCTAACTATGCCCGTAAGAAGGTTGAAGGGGGTCGCATGGTGAACTTGGCTGAGCTAGCCTTTTTCAATGTAGAGGGAGCGTTTGGTGATATGGGTTGGCTCCCTGTCATCACATACGACGCGTGCACCTGTCCAGACTTGGTATGCTAGTTCTATTGTAATCTCCAGGTGGTGGGAATTACAATGATGTTGAGGAGGATCAGGAGTTGCGCATCACCAGTTACGTCAAAGGGGTGCACATTTCCTTTGATTATCGACAGCTGGCCGATCTGTTGGGCATTCCCTATGATGTCCCCATGGTGTACTGTGCGCCGGGAGAGACAAAGTTTGTTGAGATGGAGATGAGGGCAGAGATCGACAACCAGTTGCTCCGTCCTGATCGATGGCAGATGGGAGCTTGTTACTTGCGTCCAGCTCCACGGGTCTTCTGCAAGATTATGCAACATAATCTGATCCCACAGAGTGGGCACTATGAGAGGGTCTCTCAGCTGACACAGTTCTTGATCTACAGTATATGCACTTGACATCCGGTCTGCCTACCTTACATCATCATGCGGACGATGATTAGTGCTACATTGTCCGGTCATAGGGGAAATCTACCCTATGGACGCATGATTACAGTGCTACTGACCCGTCTGGGGGTGGATCTGGTAGATGAGAAGATCCAGGAGAAGACCTTCTCGTCGGCTCTAGATTGGGAGGCTATCTGCAAGATGGGGCTGCGAGATGCTGAGGTTAGTGATGAGGAGAGGAACGCGATGGTGCGCCCTCACACTCGGGTCAAGATGGCTGATGCTGAGGCTACTGCTGCTGCTGCTAGAGCTCGTGGGGATCCAGTCGACGATGACGATCGTATGTATATGGACATCGACTCGATACCACCGCCATCACCCACACATGCGGCTGGAGTTGGTATATCTTTTGTGGCGGCTCCTGCACCTGAGGCTGGTCCTTCCCATTCGGCTGATCCTTCACTTCCACCTTCAGCCAAGATGGAGATGCTGCAAGAGATCAGAGATGCTCAGCGCAGATCTGATCTGAGGATGGATGAGCTGTGTTGGCTGCTCAGCACGCATCAGGCGTACGGATGGGGGAGCTCCTAGAGGTGCAGCGTGCGACTGATGAGAGGATAGCCGGTCTCACAGCTAGTCTCCAGATGACCCAGACCCAGGTGGCCTGGTTGACTAGGGTCTATGCTGAGGACTATGACAGAGATCGTGAGGCCCCGCCTCCTCCTTCGCCTCCAGCTTCTTGATTGTACTTTATTTTTCTTGTACTATAGAGTAACTGTCCGGGTTGTGGACTGTACTATGTTTTCGTTATATATATATATGTTTTGTTTCGCTCTCATTGTTATGTACACTTGTTTCCCTTTTTAATAGATGCATTAATCTCTTTTAGATTTTGTCTCAAACATCACTGGTGCTTACAATGTGTTAATATTGCTGTTTTTATTTTTATCCTATCTCAGTTCACAATTGTGTTGAATGTATGCTAGTTCAGCGGACAAGGCCTGAGATGCTCTGATACCAAGTTGTCACACCCCAATTTTGGTCTAACCAGAATGGTGTGATGAACCGTTAATAAACCAACGGTTCAACCAGGATCTCAAATAGACTATCCCCGCGTTAACTGAACCTCCATACATCCATGTCATAATCAGAGTAAATACACAATAGCGGAAGTCCTATAATAAAATGAACTGAGAAACTAAATGATATTAATAATTTAATAGCAAATTATTCTATATTCAACTCAGACATAAATATTAAATATCAAATAGATGTCTAAATAAAATCTAATTAAAGAAACCTATAAAATATCTAATCAAATACACACGAGTTGCACTCGCAAGAGGAGTCGTGTGTATCCACTTTAGCTTCAACTTCCATAGCTGCCACGTTCCCATACGTAGACGCATTCATGTAGTCTTCGACGGTATAACCTGCATCATCAACTAAAAATATTCGACGTCGAGGGGTGAGCACACAACACGGCTCAGTGAGTAGCCAAAACAATGCAACAATACATATGCATGCAAAAAGTCAATTTATATCTTTGGTCCGGTTTAAAGTTTGCAATATGCCATGGAAAGGTTGAGGTAGCCAAAGGTCGCGTTTATTGACTCCACCTCTATACACGAGTGTGTGACATTACCCGAAGATCACGTTTATCGTCAACTCACATGCACCCAATCATGAACATTATATAACAAAGGTTACGTTTATTGCCATATAGTGTCATACCAACACGTAAGCCCCTATTGGCAAGTGCTGCAAACTGGGCTCACAACTAACCAATCCTAATGCCAAACAGTGTATCCAAGGCCTCACCCCAGCATCCCTCAGAATCCCCATAGAGATAGAGCTAAGGCCCCCCAGTAGAGTCAGAGACTACAAGGACCGAGACCACCTCCCCTGATACTCTACGACATAATAGTTCTGCTAAAGTAATGGCGATACGACGATGCTAATGCACAAGACTTGAGTTAGAGATAGAGCTAAAGTGCTGAGACCCGCCAAAGATTAACGTTTATTGACGTTCTCATCACACCTCCCCTGATACTCGCTTGCATCAAGCACATCAACCACACACATACAAGCACATGCCTATTCCTATCATCATCATCATCATCATGTTATAAACAATACAATAAATATGCATGAGCAAGTAATAGAAATATTGGATGGCATGTTGTATGCACATTACAAACATATTCGCATAGAATCAATCATAGCATAGGACTAAAGAAATAGAAAACAGTTTATTATTAACCGATTTAGTTTGGAGTTAAGGTTCCTCACCTTCGCTTGCTATAAGATACTTTTCCAAACTTTAAATTCACCTTTACAAGGTTATTATATTGCTAGAACACCTAACAAAATCGATAGAATTTAATTAGAATTTATTCAGAATTCAAAACCATTCTGTCAACTGAGGGTCGATGCTAGGGTCGATGGGTCTATCGACCCTCCCTTCTTTCTAGACATCCCGAATGCCGAGGGTCGATGGTCAGAAACACCTAGGGTCAGATTGTCATTGACCCTGGGTGCGACCCTCGGTGCATTCTGGTCCAATTTCCACTTTTTAATCCATTCTTCGTGTTTGGGGTCCTATGGTTTGTTCCCACATTCCATTAAACATTCATTCCATGGTTTGAAACCATAAATCATCCTCCTAGATGGCTTTCATGCATTCTCCTAGGGTTTTACATGAAAACCTAACCATGGATGGATGGTTTGGGTTTCTCCGAGATCGCTCTCTCTCCAATAACTATCCTAATGTCTGTAGAAACTCATGGAATTAGTATCCATACCTAAGAAGATTAATCTTTCTCTGTAACTCTTCTCCTTTTTCTTAGGTTTTCTTCCTTGCCTCTCTTCTTCCTCTTTTCCTTCTCCTCTCTTTCTCTCAATTCAATTAGGGTTGTGAAAGGAGTGAAAGTGGCTTAGGGACGTCCTTTAAATAGAGTAGGAACATCCTAAATAAGTCCCTCTGAGATTTGGAAAGAATCCCAATTGAAAAATATAGAAATTTCTTAATTTCTATATTCAGCAGAATCCGAGGGTCGATGAGAGGGTCGATGATCCCGTCGACCCTAGGGTCTTAAGCTGTTCGACCCTCCCTCCAAAACAGAGGGTCTGACTTTCTGTTTTGGGAGGTCCGACCCTGCTTAGCTGGGTATGTGACCCTTCCCATATTTTAAGAATTTTTGGGTCGATTTGATACCTGGGATCTCGATCTCCTTCACGCCCTTGGTCCATTTGACTCGACCATGATGGGTAAACCTGGTTCAAGGTGGTAAGACCGGGTTAGATTGACACGAGTCTTACAACTGATACCAAGTTGTCACACCCTAATTTTGGTCTAACCAGAATGGTGTGATGAACCACTAATAAACCAATGGTTCAACCAGGATCTCATATAGGCTATCCCCGCGTTAACTGAACCTCCATACATCAATGTCATAATCAGAGTAAATACACAATAGCGGAAGTCTTATAATAAAATGAACTGAGAAACTAAATGATATTAATAATTTAATAGCAAATATTCTGTATTTAACTGAGACATAAATATTAAATATCAAATACATGTCTGAATAAAATCCAATTAAAGAAACCTATAAAATATCTAATCAAATACACACGAGTTGCACTCGCAAGAGGAGTCCTGTGTATCCACTTCAGCTTCAACTTCCATAGCTGCCACGTTTCCATACACAGATGCATTCATGTAGTCTTCGACGGTATAACCTGCATCATCAACTAAAAATATTCGACATCGAGGGGTGAGCACACAACACGGCTCAGTGAGTAGCCAAAACAATGCAACAATACATATGCATGAAAAAAGTCAATTTATAAATTTGGTCCGGTTTAAAGTTTGCAGTATGCTATAGAAAGGTTAAGGTAGCCAAAGGTCGCGTTTATTGACTCCGCCTCTATACACGAGTGTGTGACGTTACCCGAAGATCACGTTTATCGTCAACTCACATGCACCCAATCGTGAACATTATATAACAAAGGTTACGTTTATTGCCATATAGTGCCATACCAACACGTAAGCCCCTATTGGCAAGGGCTGCAAACTGGGCTCGCAACTAACCAATCCTAATGCCAAACAGTGTATCCAAGGCCTCACCCCAGCATCCCTCAGAATGCCCATAGAGATAGAGCTAAGGCCCCCCGGTAGAGTCAGAGACTACAAGGACCGAGACCACCTCCCCTGATACTCTACGACATAATAGTTCTGCTAAAGTAATGGCGATACGACGATGCTAATGCACAAGACTTGAGTTAGAGATAGAGCTAAAGTGCTGAGACCCGCCAAAGATTAACGTTTATTGACGTTCTCATCACACCTCCCCTGATACTCGCTCGCATCAAGCACATCAACCACACACATACAAGCACATGCCTATTCCTATCATCATCATCATCATCATGTTATAAACAAAACAGTAAATATGCATGAACAAGTAATAGAAATATTGGATGGCATGTGTGAGGACAATGGATTTTCAATATGATCCTCCATGAAATCAAAATTAGGCTCTCGCCTTGGTTACTTTTATCCATCCACGCCAATGGACGGAGTAAAATATGGATTCGCCACCTAGATAAGGTCTAGGACCTATAAATGGTCTCTCACTTGGAGAGACACTATGACTCATGCTCAATGGATTGGCTTCTTGTCTTACTAGAGAAGGGTAAGTGTCAAGTTACGAGTTGGGAAGGTGTTAGGCACCCAACTCGCCCGGTCAATGGATCGGTCTCCTTCTGTCCTATCCTTTCCTGCATTGTTAAAACTTATGTATGTTCAGGTCGTTCAATTTAGCCTAACTAGGCAAATGGGGAACCCTAGACCAAGTTTCTAAGTTGTTCTAACTTAGGGTGCCGCCACATAGACTTGAAAAAATAAAATACAAGTCAACAGTTAATAAATGGATCAATGAACAAATGAATGGATAAAGAAAATGAAATAATCATGAATAAACAAATAATGAAATAAAAGAATGAATAACACAGAAAATACAACAGATAATGGATGACCGAGCTCGAGATCAAGCCGCCTACGTATCCCTGTGCGGCAGGAATCAGGCCAAACGTAGTTCATGCAGGATTGTGGTTGTGGTTGTGGTTGTGTGTGAGGTGCTCCCTTGGCAAAAGAAGCACGTGTGACCGTGCGCGAAGGGTGAACTACTCAGAGTTCTCCACTTCCCGCTGCCTACGTATCTCTTTAGAGAATCAGGTCAAACGTAGTTCCCAACAGTTGACGGGCTGTTGGACCCCATAAGGCGTTACTGAAGAGGTGCTCCGACTTCAGAGGTACTCAGACCTCAGCTCCCTGCGCTCGGCAAGGCATCACTCAAGAGGTACTCGGACCTCGACTCCTCGCACTCGGCAAGGCATCACTCAAGAGGTACTCGTACCTCGACTCCTTGCACTCGGCAAGGCAAACTCAAGAGGTATGAGTACCTCTTGAGTGATGCCTTGCCGAGTGCGAGAAGTCGAGGTCCGAGTACCTCTTGAGTGATGCCTTGCCGAGCGCAGGGAGCTGAGGTCTGAGTACCTCTGAGGTCGGAGCACCTCTTCAGTAACGCCTTATGGGGTCCAACAGCCCGTCAACTGTTGGGAACTACGTTTGACCTGATTCTCTAAAGAGATACGTAGGCAGCTGGAAGTGGAGAACTCTGAGTAGTTCACCCTTCGCGCACGGTCACACGTGCTTCCTTTGCCAAGGGAGCACCTCACACACAACCATAACCACAACCACAATCCTGCATGAACTACGTTTGGCCTGATTCCTGCCGCACAGGGATACGTAGGCGGCTTGATCTCGAGCTCGGTCATCCATTATCTGTTGTATTTTCTGTGTTATTCATTCTTTTATTTCATTATTTGTTTATTCATGATTATTTCATTTTCTTATCCATTCATTTGTTCATTGATCCATTTATTATCTGTTGACTTGTATTTTATTTTTTCAAGTCTATGTGGCGGCGCCCTAAGTTATAACAACTTAGAAACTTGGTCTAGGGTTCCCCATTTTCCTAGTTAGGCTAAATTGAACGACCTGAACATACGTAAGTTTTAAGAATGTAGGAAAGGATAGGACAGAAGGACACCGGTACATTGACCGGGCAAGTTGGGTGCCTAACACCTTCCCAACTCGTAACTTGACACTCACCCTTCTCTGGTAAGACTAGAAGCCAATCCATTGAGCATGAGTCATAGTGTCTCTCCAAGTGAGAGACCATTTATAGGTCCTAGACCTTATCTAGGTGGCGACTCCATATTTTACTCCGTCCATTGGCGTGGATGGATAAAAGTAACCAAGGCGAGAGCCTAATTTTGATTTCGTGGAGGATCATATTGAAAATCCATTTGTCCTCACAGTGGCGACTCCGCTGGGGAATCATGTCAGACTCCGAATTCTGTCCTTTCCTTTCCTTTCCCTTTTGTATGTTTAGGTTGATGTATTTTGTAGGTTTACTTGATGTAAATTTTTGTATTTTATTTCTTGTAAATATATGTGTTGTAGCTTAAATGTTTACATTTCGTGTTTCCTATAAATACTCATAGCATGTTGTAAATACCCGTATGTTGTTTACATGTAAATTCTTGTATCTTGGTTTCTTGTAAATACCTATGGTTTAGTCTGTTGTAAACTCTTGTATATAACATGTTGTAAATAACTGTTGTAGTTTGTTGTAAATACATGGATGTTAGGTGGTTGTAAATACTTGTTTGTTAATTTTCATTTTTGCATCTTGCATTGCATTTGTGAGGATGAGATCAACCAAACCTCGTGGTTAGTTGGAACGGACCCATTATGAATATTTTGGGCAGCCCTCTGACGAAGCCACAACCTTGATCTAGTACCTTCGGGTATATAAAAGGATGCCCATACCTGCGACTCATTCCGTTTATACGGGTGATAGGTATATTTTGCATCCCATCAAGGTAGCCTGCCGGTCCTATAACCACCTATCATGCATCATTTGACATAGAACCTACACTTAGGTCTCTACACTAACATCATCTTGGGGTACAAGAAAGAATAATGTTATAGACTTATGTCGTCTATCACACCCAATTCGTGATAAACGAAACATGATTTGTTCTCCTTGTTGATACACTTTCATAGATGGCTCAACACGTGGGTATGTGAAACTATGCTGATCACTCGGTATATTTTCGTCTCCCGTATGTCGTACCTTCTATGTTCGGAGTATCAACCTCGAGAGCAAACCAAGTAATTTATCATGAATTGATTATGTGATAGAAGAACTGTCCATAGTTTTGTCCCTTCTTGGTGAACTTATTCTTGCTGATCGCTTATATTTATCTTTCAAATCAGCATATTTTGTTCGAATTTTCTATGTCGAACCAGTTTTGTGTCTTTGGATTCTGGGACAAAAGTATAACTTGGTAATTATACATGCTGTCCATTATCCAAGGGTACAATGCCGTTGATTCAGAAAATCCGACCAAAATATATTTGATTTGACTCATACTACGAGTGAACTAACTTTGTCTGGTCAAGTCTCTTATAAATGGGCCTGTTTGTCTCTTCCAAATCCCAACCCAATTTCTCATTCTTCTAACTTATTGATTTTCCGGTTACAGTCAAGTTGTCTAAGTCACCATATCTTCAAGAGCCAGACCGTCCTGGGTTAGAAGCCCTTGTTCTAGGAGACTTTTTAGGGTTTCCTATCTTCCATCAGATCCTACACCTTCCCGAGCAGCGGCAAGTTCTAAGACCATGAATCCAGACAACAATCAGAATTCCTTAGAGGCCATGGAAGCTCGAATAGCCAGAATGGAAGATATGATGATCAATCTGACTAATTTTATACAAACTTGTCTGCCACCAACTTTACCAACTGAACAGCTAGATCAGGGCAGCAGGATGCAGACTCCTCCCCCCAATCCTTCACATGTTCCTCCACCAGCTCACGGTGCGTATAATGGGGGAGGGGGATTCCCACAGCATCCACCTCCAGCAGTAGTACAAACCAATGCAGAGACTCAGGAACTTCGGAGCAAAATAGAGCTCCTGGAGCAATCTTTGAAAGGTATGAAGGGATTTGAGAATCAGATGGTTGACACAGTGGGCCTCCTTTTCTTCCCAAAATCTCGGCTTCCGGACAAGTTTAAGTGGCAAGATGAGAAGTTTGATGGGACTGGGGATCCCCGAACCCACCTGAGGTTATTTACTGGATTGTTAAAAGGGGACAAGGACTTTACTGATGAGCAATTAGGTCAAGCCTTCCAACATTCCCTAACAGGAAGTGCCCTTCGTTGGCTAATGAACCTAAGGCCTAGCCAAATCCGGTCATGGGCAGATATTCATAATGCATTCATCGAGCAGTATTCATACAATACCGAGATTGAGACCACTCGAAGGCAATTGGAAACTTTGGTTCAGATGCCGGGTGAGAGTTTTACTGCCTATCTTACAAGGTTTAGAGCATTGGCTGCACAAATGTGGGACCGTCCCCCAGAGAGAGAACAGGTGGCCATGATGATGAAGGGGCTCCATAAGACGTACAAGAATTATATTTTTGGCCAGGGCATCCTTACCTTTGAGGTTCACATTGCTGAAGCACAACAGGTGGAAGACATTATTGCTCATGGGGAAGAGCTCCCTAAAAAGAAAGAGAAAAGTACATTCGAAGCTGGCGGTAGTAGCAGCAGGAAGCCCTATTCCCCAAGACCATTCAATCCCAATCCTACCCCTGTTTCTAAGGGTGTTGTTGCAGTAGCTACCCAAGCCCCGATTGTGATCACAAGACAAGAAAATTTTGCCCCACCATACCCTTAGAAACAACCAAGACAATTCACTGACCTTGGTATGTCGAGGAAGGTGACTTTTGAGAATTTTTGCAAGGTGGGATTGTTGGCACCACATGAAGCAAAACCCTTGCCGGAAAATAAGCCGAGATGGTTTAATCCAGCACTCTTCTATAAATACCATAATCAGGCTGGACATGATGTTGAAAACTTCCCTCGCCTGAGGCATGCCATCCAAGACCTACTCGACGACGGGAAATTTGAGGTCAGGGCAAAGCGCCCCTCTGTGACAACCAACCCATTACCTCAGCATACAGTCGGGGCCATTGAAATTGATGAAAGTCACTTTAATCCAACAAGCCTCATTAGCCCACTGAATGGTCAAGATCATCTGCCCAGAGGACAACCACAAAGCTTTGATCAGGAGAGCGACTGTTATGTCAACATGATCGGATCAGATGAAGAGTATGAGGATGAATATGAAACTTTCATGTCGCAGCAAACAGAGGAATGAGTGTCAGTTGCAGAAGAAGAGGAATATGAGATCTTCGTTCCCGGTCTTTCAGAAGATGAGATAGCTATGACAAGGGAGGAAGAATATGAAGATGAGTACGAAGCTTTGATCCCTCAATATTCAGGAAGTGAGGTGGCCGTTGTAGAAGATGAATATGAGATTTTTGTCCCAGGATATTCAGAGGAAGCAATAGCAGGTGCAGGGATATATGATCATGAAAGCTATGCCCCATAATTTCCAAGGGAGAATGTAATGAGAGTAGAAAAAACAAAGCCCATAATCATTTACATGTCTGACGAAGAACAAGATATTGCACAAGTAGGTGTGAATGAAGAAGAATTTGAAATCTACATCCCTGGGAGGGAGGAGTCAGTGGCAGAAACTAGATCTGGCAAGTCATATACACCAACAACACTGAGAGCAGAAAATTTGGCACAACAAGCAAGGCAGAAAGAACAAGGATAGGGTGGCAAGCAACCAGAGCCTGAGAATGTAGTCTTGAAACAGTTCCAAAAGACCCAGGCCAATATTTCCATTTGGGGTCTATTGATGGCATCGCCAGTTCACAGGGAAGCCGTTCTGAAATCACTGGCTAGCATCCAAGTCCCAATCACTACTGAACCTGACCATCTGGTCTCTTTGATTACCGGGTCTCAGGCGGTGAACTCGCCAACATTTGGGGATCTGGACCTACCACAAGAGGGCAAAAGTTACAACAAAGCCTTATACATCACAGTTGCTTGTCGGGACAACACAATCCCTTTGGTCTTGATTGGCAATGGATCTGCTCTGAACATCTTTCCCCTTCAGACTTTCAAATACTTGGGTTTCTCGGAGTCGGATTTGACACCTCCAAAGCATGGTGTAAAAGCTTATGATAACACTAGGTGAGATGTCCTAGGTGTTCTTACTGTCGGTGTCACTATTGGGCCAACTGTCTTTGAGATTGAATTCCAAGTGGTCGATATCCCTGCCTCGTTCAATATGCTGTTGGGAAGGCCATGGATACATGCAGCTGGAGTACTTGTCTCCTCTCTACATCAAAAGATCAAATTTTGCACAAAGGTGTAACAATTACAGTGGCAGCTGACCCAGGGGCTATCAACATGTTGGCTTCCACTAAGTCAAAAATTGGAGACGGCAGCAGTCCAACCCTTGATGCTCGATTGAGTGGCTTCCAAATCAGTACCATCAATGCTACCATGGATCAAGAATCATCAGTAAAGCTTCCGTTTTTCTTCAAGCAATTCCTTAAGATGTCTGACTTTCCTGGAATTGGTTTGAGCAGGAACCAACAAGGGGTTGTCAATGAATTATCTGCTACTATCAATGAGCATAGGTTTGGTGTGGGATATATTCCAAATGAAGACGATCTGAAGCTCATCAAATAGAAAAAGCGAAAGGCAGAGAGCGCTTTCATCTGGGCAGAAAAGAAGAAATACAAGAATAGTGACCAGTTCTATAAAGCAGCAATGTCACCCAACAAGAAGGGCAATCAAGAAGTGAAGAGAGTGCAGTTTCCAGAAGTGATAACATATGGGCAGAACAATCAACAGTTGGATTCAGTTATGGCCTGTGATTATTTGCAGTGGGGCAGCATTGATCGAGAACCAGTTTCATACTTTCAGACCCTCAATGGATATTTTGTTAAGGAAGGAGAAGACTTCCCTTTTTGTAGATTTCCAGGGCCATGGTTTGATGAGATTACTCAGAAGCGTCTCCCAGGGTTTGAAATTTTCTTTGACTGTACACTTGACTGGGTAGAAATTGAGAGTGCTTGGAAGAAAGGTCAGATGAAAGAGCCAGTGTCTGAAGAAGAAATTGCAAGCCTCAGCAGCCTTTTTCAGGACAGCGTGATGACCCTCACCAGCGGCAACCTGAATGGAGTTCCAACCCCACAGCAATTCATTACCCCTACT
Organism: Protea cynaroides; assembly: GCA_028583415.1. NCBI lineage: Eukaryota > Viridiplantae > Streptophyta > Magnoliopsida > Proteales > Proteaceae > Protea > Protea cynaroides. The sequence continues at coordinate 39,656,663 of CM053265.1, forward strand.
ATTGGAGTCCTCCCTAACTGGAGTTATCCAGATAAGTTTATGTGTCCTAACCTGCTGCGCCAAGAAGTTGATGGTTTGGCCATGTCCGGGGCCTCGAGTCCGTTAGGGTCCCGTAGCAAGTACAGAGTCTGTCATTGATGTTGAGTCTGTTGTCCCAGATAAGACCTCATCTGCTGTACTTCTTTTGGATGGTATTAATGAAATGACTTCTTCTGAGTATATTGCTTCTTCCACTTCCCCTTCCCTTACTAATTCTGATTCTGATAATGATCTTTGTGATGAACCCTCACCTGAATTTTTGCAATCTCTTAAAGCTTTAAAGGAACAAAAGGCCCAACCTGTCTGTGAAGACTTTAAGATGATCAATTTGGGGACAACTGAATAGCCTCGTGAAATAAAAGTTGGCATAACTCTAAATGATCACGAGACTGCCCAGTTGTCTGTTCTATTGAAAGAATTCCAGGAAGTTTCCGCTTGGTCATAGGATGACATGCCGGGTATTGACCCTGAAGTGGTACAACATAGAATTCCACTTTCCCCTGGTGTGAAGCCTACCAAACAGAAGTTGAGACACCTCAGGCCCGAGTGGACATTGAAAGTTAAAGAAGATATAGAGAAGCAGCTGAATGTAGGATTTCTTGAGGTTTGCAATTACCCTGAATGGTTAGCCAATGTGGTCATTGTACCGAAAAAGGATGGTAGGCTTCGTGTATGTGTGGATTACAGAGGTCTGAATAAGGCAAGCCCTAAGGATGATTTTCCCTTGCCTAAGATTGATATATTAGTGGACAATACTGTCGGACATGCCCTTCTATCTTTTATGGATGGCTTATCAGGGTATAATCAAATTAAAATGGCGCTTGAGGATAAGGAGAAAACTTCTTTCATAACCGATTGGGGAACCTACTGTTATACGGTGATGCCTTTCGGTTTGAAGAATGCCGGTGCCACATACCAAAGGATGGCCACCACGGTCCTCCATGACCTGATTCATAAAGAGGTTGAAGTTTATGTTGATGATATGATAGTGAAATCGATAAGTAGAGAGAATCATTTCCAAGCCTTGAGGGTTTTTTTTTTGAAAGAATCAAGCAGTACAACCTGAGGTTGAACCTACAAAAGTGTGCATTTGGGGTTACTGCTGGAAAAATGCTAGGGTTCATGGTCAGTCAAAGGGGGATAGAGATCGACCCATCTAAAATTAAGGCCATTACAGAAATGCCTCCACCCAAAACTGAGAAGGAGATTAGAGGATTTCTGGGAAGAATCCAATACATCAGTCGATTCATTGCGCATTTGACGGCCACCTGCGAACCAATATTCAAATTGTTGAGGAAAGATCAGCCCAAAACTTGGAATCCACAATGCCAATTAGCCTTCGACAGAATCAAGGCATGCTTGGCGAATCCACCAATTTTGGTGCCTCCAGAACCAGGGAGACCACTGTTACTTTATTTATCCGTTCTGGAAAACTCTATGGGATCAATGATTGCACAACACGATTCAGATGGTCGGACAGAGCGGGCGATATATTATTTGAGTAAAAAGTTCACAGGCTATGAAGCAAACTATACACCTTTGGAGAAAACTTGTGCTGCTTTAATTTGGGTTACTAAGAGGTTGAGGCATTATATGCTCTCTTATCAGATCATCCTAATTTCACGGATGGATCCCATAAAGTATTTATTTGAGAAGCCAGCATTGACGGGAAGGCTAGCAAGATGGTTACTACTTTTGTCTGAATTTGAGATCATCTATGCCACCTAGAAGGCTATCAAAGGAAGTGTCATCGCTGAGCATTTGTCTGCCCACCCGGTGGATGATTGGAAAAATATGGAAGATGTATTCCCAGATGAAGAGGTGGCATTTGTTCAAGCCCAAGAAGGAGAGGTGGACCCCTGGGTGATGTTCTTTGACGGCGCTGCAAACCATAGAGCATGTGGAGCTAGTGTCCTATTCATTAGTCCTGACGGGATGTTCGTGCCCATTTCATTCCGGCTAGACTTTGATTGCACCAATAATATGGCTGAATATGAAGCTTGCATCATAGGATTAAGGGCAGCTTTGGCCATTGGAATTCAGAAGATGAGAGTATATGGAGATTCTTCAGTGGTGATCTTTCAGATTAGCAAAGAATGGAAGACAATGGATGAGAAATTGAAACCATACCGGCAGTATGCTGTGAGCTTGGCACAACAATTCTCGGAAATTAGCTTTGAGTTTTCTCCAAGGGATTATAATAGATATGCCGATGCACTGGCAACTTTGGCTGCAATGATCAATTTTGAAGGTGATGAGAGAATGCAACCCTTGGTGATAGAGCGAAGAACGCAACAAGCGTACTTGGAGGAGGTGAATGCCTTAACGATAGATGGGAGACCTTGGTTAGCACCAATAGTGGATTTTATCAGAGAAAGGAAGTATCCTCCAGAAGCTTCTTCAAGGGAGAAAAAATTCGTTAGGCAGTATGCCACTCAGTTTATTTTGCATGAAAACATCTTGTACAAGAGGTCGTATGATGGTATGCAGCTGGTCTGTGTGGACGAAGAGCAAGCGCAGAATATCATAGAGCAGATCCATGAAGGGATTTGTGGACCCCACATGAATGCTCGGATGCTTGCCAAAAAAATCATTCGCCTAGGTACTGTTGGAACACAATGGAGGTAGACTGCGTGGAATTTGAAAAGAAATGCCATAAGTGCCAGATTCATGCCAATTTGATACATGTCCCTCCATCTGAGTTGCACACACTCAGCTCTCCTTGGCCATTCTCCACTTGGGGCATTGATGTAGTAGGCAAGATCTCCCCGAAAGCATCGAATGGGCACGAGTTTATCTTAGTGGCTATAGATTACTTCACCAAATGGGTTGAAGCTCAATCTTACGCCAAGCTCACGGCAGCCAAGGTTGCCAAATTTCTGCAAGAACACATCATATGCCGACATGGGACGCCTCATGCATTGATTTCTGATCATGGGCAACATTTTCGGGGTAAAGTGCAAGAGTTGTGTGATAGGCTTCACATTGCGAGGCATAGGTCTTCTCCCTATCGTCCACAAACAAATGGGGCCGTTGAGGCAGCAAACAAAAATATGAAGACCATCCTTCAGAAAATGGCAGAGACAACTGCCGATTGGGCTGACAAGTTGCCTTTTGCTTTGTGGGCTTATCGGACCTCAATTAGGACATCAACTGGGGCAACGCCTTATTCATTGGTGTATGGCATGGAGGCCGTGCTTCCAATTGAGATAGAGGTACCATCCTTGAGGGTCTTAATGGAATGTCAAGTCCCAGAAACTGAATGGCTTCGGACTAGATATGAAGAGTTGAACCTAATAGATGAAAGGCGAATCAAAGCTGTAGATAATATGAAGAAATATCAACAGAGAATTGCTACAACTTTTAATAAGAAAGTTCATCTTTGCCATTTGGAAATCGGAGATTTGGTGCTCAAAGAGCAGAGAGCTCCAGTACATGACCCCAGGGGCAAGTTCCGTCCTAATTGGAGTGGACCTTTTGTAGTGAAGGAGATCTTGCCAGGGAAGGTTGTTCGTCTCACAGATACAGATGGAAATGAGTTACAATATCTGACCAATCTTGACCAGGTGAAAAAGTACTTTGTATAACCTCTACATTAAAATAAAAAAATAAAAAAAAATAAAAAAAGAAAGAAAGAAAAAAAAAGAGAAAAAAAAAATTGTTGGTTGGTTTGATGAGAGATCATTTTCGAGCCTTATAGCATGGTTGGCCTTAACATCCATTTAGGCTTACCCCTTTCACTAAATGTTGGATTCATCACTCGATCATTGTTGGAAGAGGACTTCTTTTTTTGGCATAGACTCTTTCCCCCGTCTATCAATCTGACGGTTTTCCAAGAGTCTCCATCATAAAGCCCTTCATTTCACGTCATTTATTGGCTTTTGTGATATTGCTTCTTGTGAACATGTCACTCTTTTATGTGAGTATTGGGTTTATAATCTGGCTGAAATCTCTATCTGTCACTCATCACTTTGGTGACGTCCAAAGATTTCAATAGCCCTTGTTTTAAGCCATAAATGGTGATTCCTCAATGAATCCACCATTCTACATGATAAGCCCCTATTCTCCCCAATGGTGGACCCATATGGGCAGTTTCTTATCAGTCCACTTGGACCTCCAGCATCATGCTTGTTTAGGAATCTAGTTGATTTAGGCCCAGACAGAGTCATGTCCGTTTCGACATACCTTATGCAGCTTGTGGAGGTTTACATGGATTTTTTTTGGATGCCCTCAGTATGGTCGACATGACCCATTAGTATTCCCTAACCGTAATGTGGAGGTTGTGTCTCTTTAAGTTTGCTTTCGGTTTGGTCGAACGCTAATCATTTGTTAACTTGTGCAGAAATGGATAAGCAATTGCAAGAGTGGGCTCGTGATATGTCCCAGAATGACAAAGGAGCTCTGGCCAATCTTGATTTAGAAGCCCTTTACCAACTTCGACATGTTAAAATCTGTCATGATCTTTTGGGGACAGCTTCCAGGTTTTGGGATCCTACAATGCATGTGTTCAGATTTGGGAACATAGAGATATGCCCTACATACGAAGAGTTTCGTGGATGTCTTATCTTTCCTGCGCGAGAAGGGATCTTTTGCCCTCCATTGCGAGAGACTTCCGACCATGAGATCCGGGAATATTTTGGTTGGACCAAGAAGGAGGCTCTACCAATCATCAAACTTGGCAAAATCGATGTCTCAGCCATGGTCACCAAGTATGCCCACCAACAAACTTGCTCGCGTTTGGGTCGTGAGTATCGAAGGAAGGCTTTTTGTTTCTGTATGATCACAAGGTACTTGTTGAATACGCATGAGCGCCTGTACTCTCCAATCATCATTGATGTCATTAAGCATCTCCAGCAGGGTTTTGATATCATACCAACAATCCTGGCCGAGACATTAAAGGGTTTAGACAGCTGGGCCAAGAAGGGAGGTCGTCTTCATATGGATACTCTCAACGGCTCCCCTTATCTGTTACACATATGGTTGACTGAGAAGCTAAGTCTGTTTGCGCCTTTAGAGGTTTCGGTATTTCGGCCCGTCCATTATATGAAAAGAGCCAAGAATTCAGATTTTTACAAGGAACATAACTGGCCTGAGCGATTGAGAGCCTTGAAGGTCGACGATATCACATAGAGGAGCAAGTGGATGTCAACCCCATGTCCAGTGTTGAGAAATCGAGGAAACTCATGTATACAAATTATGGGTCTGACTCACTCATCCTTCTATGTACCATCCTTGTTGTATCGTCAATTGAACAGGTTGCCAAGTGTGGTCGGTGATATTACAGATGTCTCCCCTCCTAAGGAATTGACCAAGGATTTTGTTTGGAGCATTGCAGATGCATGGCATTATCGGGATCACCCAAGCCCAACCCTAATGACTGCAGCAGCGTCTACTGAAGAGATTGCCAGTAGCTCGGGCCCTTAGTTAGATCTATCATGGACCCATCCATATTTGGCTATTCTATCATGGGTTTTGGGAACCTAAATGTTGAAAGAAATGTAACTATTTTATTAATACCGTCTACAGAGGGTTTATTTTCTAGAGAATCATTTTAACTGAGTTCTTGACTTATTAACAGTGATTTTAATGTTCATCAATATCAGATTTTTAAGTCTTGAGGTGCCTTGAATCTTTGTGTTTGTGCTGTCATGAGCGCACGCCCTAACTTGAGTTGATAATCTGAATTTTTGTGGTCTACGAACATCCATTCCTTGGGGCACCTTGGTAGGTGATTCCATTTCTGTTTACCGTCGGTGCACTTAGTCGAGTGTACCGATTGTGTTTGTTGATGTGTTTGTCAGATACCCTGAGGGGTAATTCTGATTTTCTTTTTACCATCGGGACACTTAGTCAAGTGCTCCGATTGCGTTTGTCAGATACCCTGAGGGGTGATTCTGATCTTTATTTGCCATTGGGACACTTAGTCAAGTGCTCCGATTGTGTTTGTCAGATACCTTAAGGGGTGATTCTGATCTTTATTTGGTGTCGGAACACTTAGTCAAGTGTTTCGATTGTGTTTGTCTTTGTGTTGTCAGACACCTTGGTAGGTGATTCTGATTTCTTTTTACCGTCGGAGTACTCAGTCAAGTGATCCGATTGTGTTCGTCAGACGCCTTGGCGGGTGTTTTGATTAGTTGTCGTCGTCAGACACCTTGGCAGGTGATCTGGTCGTTCTTCTCGAACACCTTGGCGGGTGATTCGAGCTTGTCAAAATGTCTAGTCAGATGTTTTGATTCCTTTTAGAACGCTTAGTCAAGCGCTCTAATATGATCTTTCTCTCGTCAGTGCCTAGTCAGGTATGCTGATTTCTTGATGGAACATCTAGTCAGAATGTTCTGTTTCTCATCGGAATGCTTAGTCAAGCACTCCATCTTTGCTTCTTTTTTTTTCGTCGGAACACTTAGTCAAGTGCTCCGATTAGATTCATTTTTCCTCGTCAGCGCCTAGTCAGGTATGCTGATTCCTTGATGGAACGTCTAGTCAGAATGTTCCGTTTCTCTTCGGAATGCTTAGTCAAGCACTCCATCTTTGTTTTTTTTCGTCGGAACACTTAGTCAAGTGCTTCGATTAGATTCATTTTTCCTCGTCAGCGCCTATTTAGGTATGCTGATTCCTTGATGGAACGTCTAGTCAGAATGTTCTGTTTCTCATCGGAATGCTTAGTCAAGCACTCCATTTTTTGCTCCTTTCTTCGTCGGAACACTTAGTCAAGTGCTCCGATTAGATTCATTTTTCCTCGTCAGGGCCTAGTCAGGTATGCTGATTCCTTGACGGAACATCTAGTCAGAATGTTCTGTTTCTCGTTGGAATGCTTAGTCAAGCGCTCCGATTAAATTCTTTTTTCCTCGTCAGCGCCTAGTCAGGTACGCTGATTCCTCTGATGGAACATCTAGTCAGAATGTTTTGTTTCCCCCTCTTTTCGTTTTGTGCAATTTTCATGGACCAAAATGCAGTCTTTTCTTTTCTTCGTCCTCATTCACTTTGAATTTCGGCCGAAGAGGGGCATTCTATAAGACCCTAATTTTGGCCCATGTCTTATTGAGGACATTTTTTTTATCATTTTGATCATATTAGAATTTCTCTACCATTTTTAGATTACTATGAAATGAAAAAGTGGAAAAAATTGTTAAGTGAATCGGGTTTGGGCCTATAACCTTAGTTTTGTGGTAATGGGTTTTAATTTGTTATTTTAATGGGTTTAGCATAGGTGTTAGTTGGGTTTTAGTTTTGTTTTCTTTTTGTTGTTTTGTTTTAGGCATTTGTTGTTATTGGGCCTTAGGATAGAGTTTTTTAAATTCTTTTAGTTATTTGAGTCAATGGGTTTAGTTTAATGGGTTAAGCTAATGGGCTTGGGTTTGGGCTTAGAATAAATTGTGTGTAATTTTTTTCTATTCCTATTTTTATTATATGAGATGGTTTAAAAAGGGATCAAGTGGAGGAATCCTGGCCCTTGGATTAAGGTTTTAGAAAGAGAAAAAAAAATTGGACAAACAAAGGAGGGAGGACTGTTGCGGGAAAAAGAGAGGAGAGAAAGAGGCGGCAGAAAAGAGGGAGAGAAAAGAGGGGAGAAGAAGTAGGTGAAGAAGAAGAGAAGGCGGCAGCAAAGTGGAGAGGGGAAGCCAAAAAAAGGGGGGAAAGCTCAAGGAGGTTTTTTGAGAAGAGAGAAATCAGGGAGAGATGGAGGTTCGTGTCATGTGGGGAGAAGAAAAGAAAGGGAGGCGGCAGCAATGGGGGGAGACAGATGGCCACGGCTCCTGGAAGGGAGCCGTAACAAAGAGAAGAGTGAGATAGAAAAAAAAGGAGAGAAAACAGAGTGTGTGAGAGAGGGTTTTAAGGCTGGGAGAAATAGAGAGAAAGCCGAGAAGAAATGGGGAATGAGAGTGTAAAAGAGAGCAGATTCGGAGGAAAAGTGGAAGGGAAATTGGCAGTGAGAAAGAGAAGAGGGACATTCAACAGCCCTAAGGAGAACAGTGAGAGTAGAATGGAGAAGATGATAGAGAGAGGAAAACCCTGCACTAAAGGGGTTCTGGTTCGGTGCAAGGGAGAGAGACGGCTGGGAGGAGTGAAGCCATAAGACAATGCAGAGTGAGGAACGAAATCAATGGGAACCATCTCCTCCCGAAATAAAATGTACCGACAGACATATGATCAGAATTCTCAGAAGTTTAAAATATGGAGATTGCTTTCCAGTGGCTGTGGCTTCTTCTCTGCCTTGGGAGCCATTACAGCAAAGAGATTAAGCTGAAGCTGAGAGTTGAGAGACAGAGAATCAATAGAGCAGACCCGAGGGGAGATTGAAAAGGAGGAGAAGATAGCAGAACTGGCAAGAGGAAAGAGAGAAGTAGGAAGGAAGAACAAACCTGCAAACTCATGTAAGCATTCCCCTTTGTTCGTTATTTTATCACCTTACTTGCTATATTAAAACCTAGCCAATACCCTTGACCAAACAACCACCGATCACCGTAGCATCAACCCATCATCTCAAACCTGAACCTCCACCGAGAATCACCTAAGCAAACCCACAAGCACCTGATTTCACCCCTTATCAATCTATCATCCATCTCACCTAGTCCTCTACCTTACCTGTGGCCTGCTATAATCCCACCTCCCTTGCAATCTTCTTAACACCTAAATCAGACTTCCACATGGCCATCCACCTGTCCGCAAGTTAAAAGCCACCTCCACTCATCCATGCTCCAGCCAAAAACCGACCTCAACCTTTCATCTTTCCTAAAAACTCATCCCTTGAGAACCAGCACATCTGTCCTAGCCGCCATTACCCAACTGATCTCTCAACCATCCAATCTCCATACCATTGATTCTTAAATTTTGATTTTGATTATGATTCATATATTGTGTTGATCTATATTTAATGCTTTTTGACTTGGACCAACTTTAATGGGATTGGTTCTCTCCGGGTGGGATTGAGTTGATTTCATTGGGCTGGTTCAGTCCTATGGTGGGTTTGGTTTATCCGTGGTGGGTTGGTCCAACCCCCCTGAGGGTTAGTTCACTATCTTGCTTGTTTTTCTCATAGGGCAGTTCGAGTAAGGTATGTGGCTTGGTTAAAATAGGTGTTGAGTTGTGATTTTCATGCCCTTTTTTTCCTTCCCAGCTAGCTTTGGGTGTGTAGATATTTCTGTTTTATTGTTATAGTTTTGATTTCATTTGGCATATTGTCTCCTAGCGATGCTAGTTGTTAAGTGTTATAGGAACTATTAGGTTTTTTTTTATTTTTTATTTCTGCTCGTTTTTCCTCATGTTGTCCTATGATGTCTCGTATATTTCAGTAGTGTGACATGGTTCCACAGGGGGGTCAATGGTAATCCAATTGGGGCTGGTTCGGCCCTTTGGTTGGTTTATTTTAATTGTATTGAGGGGGTTCTCTACGTAGTGGGGTTTGGTTTAATTACACTAGGCTGGTTCAACCCTATGATAGAGAATGCTTAACCATGATGAGTTGGTTCAACCCATGGTGGGAGTGTTTTAATGGTATTGAGTTTGTTTAGAATTTTTGTTTGGATTGGTGTAATCATGTTAAACCTGATTCAACCTATGTTTGGTTTCGTGTGGATTTAAGCCTATTTTATATGCTTACCATGTTGCTGTCCATGTGAGGGTTATTCTTTATGGATTTATGTTTTATGTGTGTCGAGCAATGATAGGAATCATGTTTGATCTCCGACCCAGCCTTTACCCAGTTTTGTATTTGGGCTTAGGCTAATCATTTCCCATAATTGGAAATCGGTGTGCGGACCGATCACTTTCAGAATATTAGTTTGCCTTGCTGAGTGCAAGAAGTCGAGGTCCGAGTACCTCTTGAGTTCGCCTTGCCGAGTGCAAGTAAGTCGAGGTCCGAGTACCTCTGAGGTCCGAGTACCTCTGAGGTCCAAGTACCTCTTGAGTGTTGCCTTGCCGAGCGTGGGGAGCTGAGGTCCGAGTACCTCTGAGGTCCGAGCACCTCTCCAATAATGCCATGTGGGGTCCAACAGCCCGTTAACTGTTGGGAACTACGTTTGACCTGATTCTCTAAAGAGATACGTAGGCAGCGGGAAGTGGAGAACTCTGAGTAGTTCACCCTTCACGCATGGTCACACATGCTTCCTTTGTCAAGGGAGCACCTCACACACAACCACAACCATGACCACGCACGAACTACGTTTGACCTGATTCCTGCCGCACAGGGATACGTAGGTGGCTTGATCTCGAGCTCGGTCATCCATTATCTGTTGTATTTTCTGTGTTATTCATTCTTTTAATTCATTATTTGTTTATTCATGATTATTTTATTTTTTTAATCCATTCATTTGTTCATTGATCCATTTATTGTCTGTTGACTTGTATTTTATTTTTTCAAGTCTATGTGGCGGCACCCTGAGTTAGAATAACTTAAAAACTTGGTCTAGGGTTTCCCATTTGCCTAGTTAGGTTAAATTGAATGACCTGAACATACATAAGTTTCAAGAATGTAGGAAAGGATAGGACAGAAGGAGACCGGTCCATTGACCGGGCGAGTCGGGTGCCTAACACCTTCCCAACTCGTAACTTGACACTTACCCTTCTCTGGTAAGATTAGAAGCCAATCCATTGAGCATGAGTCATAGTGTCTCTCCAAGTGAGAGATCATTTATAGGTCCTAGACCTTATCTAGGTGGCGACTCCATATTTTACTCCGTCCATTGGTGTGGATGGATAAAAGTAACCAAGGCGAGAGCCTAATTTTGATTTCGTGGAGGATCATATGAAAATCCATTTGTCCTCACAGCATGTTGTATGCACATTACAAACATATTCGCATAGAATCAAACATAGCATAGGACTCAAGAAATAGAAAACAGTTTATTATTAACCAATTTAGTTTGGAGTTAAGGTTCCTCACCTTAGCTTGCTATAAGATACTTTTCCAAGCTTTAAATTCACCTTTACAATGTTATTAGATTGCTAGAAGACCTAACAAAATCGATAGAATTTAATTAGAATTTATTCGGAATTAAAAACCATTCTATCAACTGAGGGTCGATGCTAGGGTCGATGCTAGGGTCGATGGGTCTATCGACCCTCCCTTCTTTCTGGACTTCCTGAATGCTGAGGATCGATGGTCAGAAACCCCTAGGGTCGGATGGTCATCTACCCTGGGTGCGACCCTCGGTGTACTCTGGTCCAATTTCCACTTTTTAATCCATTCTTCATGTTTGGGGTCCTATGGTTTGTTCCCACATTCCATTAAACATTCATTCCATGGTCTGAAACCATGAATCATCCTCCTAGATGGCTTTCATGCATTCTCCTAGGGTTTTCCATGAAAACCTAACCATGGATGGATGGTTTGGGTTTCTCCGAGATCGCTCTCTCTCCAATAACTATCCTAAGGTCTATAGAAACTCATGGAATTAGTATCCATACCTAAGAAGATTAATCTTTCTCTGTAACTCTTCTCCTTTTTGCTAGGTTCTCTTCCTTGCCTCTCTTCTTCCTCTTTTCCTTCTCCTCTCTTTCTCTCAATTCAATTAAGGTTGTGAAAGGAGTGAAAGTGGCTTAGGGACATCCTTTAAATAGAGTAGGAACATCCTAAATAAGTCCCTCTGAGATTTTGAAAGAATCCCAATCGAAAAATATAGAAATTTCCTAATTTCTATATTCGACAGAATCCGAGGGTCGATGGGAGGGTCGATGATCCCGTCGACCCTAGGGTCTTAAGCTGTCCGACCCTCCCTCCAAAACCGAGGGTCTGACTTTCTGTTTTGGGAGGTCCGACCCTGCTTAGCTGGGTATGCGACCCTTCCCCTAATTTAAGTGTTTTTGGGTCGATTTGATACCTGGGATCTCGATCTCCTTCACGCCCTTGGTCCATTTGACTCGACCATGATGGGTAAACCTGGTTCAAGGTGGTAAGACCGGGTTAGATTGACACGGGTCTTACATATTGAGACCATAGCTTCGACCATACCTGCGACCACACGATAACATAAAGTATGTTTTGAGACTATACAAGGTTTTTGACTACTGTAACTTGAGAAAATTATTCTCTAAGTTAAATACATTAATTGTTTAGGTTCCTAATAGATTCAAAGTGACTTCCATAGTTTGGGAGAGGAACAAACATCAATCAAAGGTGAGGGAACAAGACCTAAATTAGTTCGAACTATTTTATTTTATTAGTCAAATGCACTGAATGATTCTATGCTTGTATGCTTGTAATGTGTATCTCACAAATCATCCAATATTGTTTTTATTTCTATTCATGTATATTTATTTCTATCTAATTATAACATGATGGTGATGATGCTAGGAATAGGCATGTAATTGTTCATTTGGTTAATGTGTTGGATGCGAGTGGGGCATCAGGGGGAGGACATGGCATTGTCATTCAGTCTGGTCACCAGACTCTAGCTCTATATCTACTCAAGTCTTATCCACTGACATCATCATATTATATTACCTTAGCAAAACTATTATATCATAGGGTATCAGGGAAGGTGGTCTTGGATTGTGTGGTCTCTCACTCTGTCGGGGGGCCTTAGCTTTATCTCTATGGATATATTGAAGCATGCTAGGGTGAGGCCTTGAATACATTACATGGCATTAGGATTGGTTAGTTATGAGCCCAGTTTGCAAGCCCTCGCCAGTAAGGGCTTACGTGTTGGTATGGGTAGGGCATCAGAGGAAGTGTTGGCGGTGTGCGTTCCAGACACTTGAGCTCTATCTCTATTTTATGGTGGATACATGAGAAACAGCAATGGTATTTGATCCATTGGGCAAATTCACAAACTCCAGTATAGAGGTGCTGTGGCTGCCAATGCTTTCTATAGCACATTGTAAACTTAAAACCAGACTAAAAATATGAATCGAATGCATGCATATGTTTGTTGAATTGTTTTGTTCACAAATTAAGCTCAAGTTGGAGAGCTGACCCTCGCGTGTGCAATTCTTTTTAGTTTTTGATGTTGTAGGTGTTACGGTTGAAACCTATTTGAATACGCTAATGTATGGACATGTGGCGGCTATGGGCGAGCAAGCCGAAGAGAACATGTATCACCCGACATGCGACTATCTCAACTATATCTACGCTTAGTGATTAACTTTCATATTTTGATACTTTTAATAGTAATTAATTATGTTTTGGTTACTTGGAGATAACTTCTAAAATATTTATTTATCATTTTAAACCTCAGTTCATTATTAATAAGACTTTCGTTATTAAATTATTTTCTCTGTTATTATTGTGGAATGTGTTTGGCTTAACTGGGTGGGCATGGCCTACACGAGATCATGGTTTGAACCGTTACTTCTCATGATGGTTCATCACACTACTGATTAGTCCAAAATTAGGGTGTGATAGAGCTATATCACCCTAATTCTTGACTAACCAGTGGTGTGATGAATCGTCATGAGAACCAACGGTTCAAACCATGATCTCGTATAGACTGTGCCCACCTGATTATACCAAACACATTCCACAATAATAATCAGAGTAAATAATTAAATAACAGAAGTCTTATTAATAATGAACTGAGATCTAACACGATAAATAAATATTTAACAAGTTATCTCTATGTAACCAAAACATATTTAATTCTTATTACAAGTATTAAAATATGAAAGTTAACCACTAAGTGTAAACATAGTTGAAACACTTGCTTGACGAGTCATATTTGTCCTCCACAACATGCTCATCCATAGCCACCACATGTCCATATGTTGGCGCATTGATATAATCTTTAATCGTAACACCTGCAACATCAAAACCTAAAAATAATTACACGCGCGAGGGTCAGCTCTCTAACTTGAGTTCAGTGAGTGAACAAACAATGTAACAAACATATGCATGCATTCAATTCATATCTTTGGTCTGGTTTTAAGTTTGCAATGTGCTATAAAATGGTTTGACGGCCACCACAGCTATACAAAAGTGTGTGAATCCGTTTAATGGATTAAACACCATTGTCGTCCCACATGCACCCACCATGGAATAGAGATAGAGCCAAAGTGTCCAGATCACATACCGCCAACACTTAGGCTGATGCCCTATCCATACCAATACATAAGCACTTATTGGCAAGGGTTTACAAACTAGGCTCTCAACTAACTAATCCTAATGCCATCCATTGTATCTAAAGCCTCACCCTAGAATCCCTTAATATGTCAATAGAGATTGAACTAAGGCCCCCGGCAGAGTCAAAGACTACACGGTCCGAGACCACCTCCCCCTGATGCTCCACTCACATCCAGTACACTAACCACACATACAATCAGATGCCTACTCCTAGCATTATCATCATCATATTATAAATAGGTAAAACTAAATTTGCATGAATAGAATATAGAAATAATATTGGATGATATATGAGATGCACATTACAAATAAACAAGCATAAAATCAATCATGGTATGGAACGCAATAAAATAAAATAGTTTGTTATTATCCAATTAGTTAAGGTCTTGTTCCCTCACCTTTAAAGTTGTTCGATCTTCTCCAAGCTTTGTAAATCACTTTTGAACCACTTAGAAACACAAGAGATTTATGGATTTTACGTTTAGGTTCAAGTTCACCAAGCTACAATAGTCAGAAATCTAATCTGGAGTCAAATAGGATTCCAGAGCCTGTGTGGTCCCAGGTGTGGCTGTACATGTGGTCTCAGTATTTGCGACCAGAGGGTGTGTGGTCGATACATGTGGTTGCATGCGACCATACCTTCTCTAGGACCTTCCCATGTGCGTGTGGTCGATCATGTAATCCCCGTATGGTCGACCATAGCTACGACCACACGAAGTTTTGGTCGGCTATTATCCTCAGTCCTTCCCCTTCATGATTCGATTCCTAAATTTATCATTAGGGTTTTTCCTATGATCGATCTATGGCTTTAAATTCATAATTTTTGCAAAGTTATTTATCCTAGTCTATTCCCCATGGTCTTCCAATAAGATTTTCTCATGGAGTCTCGTGGTTGAGATCCTACTTTAATTCAACATTTCAATTACAAAGGAAGATCCTATTCTAGGTGTTTTATTGCTACAGGGAAAGGTTCCATACCTTAAGTTTGCAGAGAACTAGAACCTTCTCTGCAACTCTTCTTCCTAGCCTTTTTCTTCAAATCTCATTCTCTTTCTCCTTCTCTCTCTTTTATTTTAATTTGAGTTCTAAATGAGTGGAGAGGCTATGGGACATTCGTAATATAGAGAGAAACTCTCCATATAGGGTCTCACTCTAACTAGGAAAGAGATCCCTTAGTTTATGAAAGTTTTCAAAACTCGGAGTTGGTCATATCATCGTGTGCTCGCAAGTGTGGTCGCAGAATCCATAGACCACACATCCCAAATATGCGACCACATGTTGGATTTTTGAGTGGTCTCATTTTCCCTAGGTTTGGTCAATCATACCAGCTCAGGTATGTGACCATACACTCTAAATTGGCTGATTTTGGGTCGATTTACTTACCAAGCCTTACGGTTTCTTCATGCACTTGGTCTGCTAGATCTGACTATGATAGGAAGACCTGACACGACATGGTAAGACCGGTTTAGTAGAATGTAGGTCTTATAACTCCCCCTCCCTTATATAAATATTGTCCTTGAAATTTACACATACCTTCCGTGTCGAATAGGTGAGGATATTGCTTCTGCATAGCATTCTCTTCTTCTCATTTAATTTCCTCTACATCTTAGCTTTTCCAAGTAACTTTAACATAATAGATGTCATGATTGAGAAGACATCAAACCTTTTGACTAGTGAATTCAAAAGGTACTATTTCGAACGACAAATCTTCAGTAGACCCGATGGATCTGCTATTATGACGTATGTTGGATCTTGGATGTACTTATTTAATAATGAGATATGAAATATGTCATGCACACTCGACATAGATGGGGGTAGTGCCAACTAATACGCTACCTTTCCATGTCTAGCCAGAATGTTATAGAGCCTGACGTACCTCGAACTTAGCTTTCGTTTCTATCCGAACCTTTTTAAACCCCGCATAGGTGATATTTTCAGGAATACTTTGTCACCCACGATGAACTCAAGGACTCGATGTCAGTTATCCACATACTGTTTCAGATTATTCTAAGCTATTTTATACGTGACGAACGCAACCAAAATTTAAATTACTCTACCTATAATGAATAGTAATGATAAGTAAAGGTCGATCGACAGAAACTAGTTAATCAAATTGTCTACTTACCAAGAAAAAGGGGGGTTTTCTTCCGCAATTTATTTGACAAGAAAATTAAGTAATAAAAATTCAATGGAAGATGATGTCGGTTCAAGGAAATTTACTCACGGCTACAAATTGATCACTGACCTCATATAAATTATTCTCTATTCAAATATTTAACCAAGGATTATCAAAAAGCCAGACAATCCTTACCATCCCTAATTTCATTAATTTGAGCCCAGCACACAAATTAATTCTTATCAATAAATCAATTGGTAATAAGCAATCCTCATGAATTTACTGATAGCATTACATTCTCAGAGGGAGTTAAAGATGAACAACAATCTAATAAGCGTCAGATTATTTAATTCATTTTATGTTTCCTTTAAGCAAGTAACAAGAACTTGGATCATAATTGTTCTGTTCAATTGCTACTTTTCCTGAACACCATAACAATTACAGATTATGGATTCAGATTAGCAATAAACCACATAACTCAATCAATTAATAGGTCTCTTAATAAACTGAATCATGCAATCATTAACTTGAAAAACCAATAAACATAGATATTTGAATAGAAAAATAATTAAAATTAAGAATAGAGTCTCACAATTTTACTAATCGGATTGAATTCCCCTTGAATCGACTAAAGAACTTAGCTAGACATGATAGAAAAGAAAGACAAAAGAAATAAAATTATCTTCTCAATAATTCTTGGATGCTCTATTACGTAGCCTTTACATTGCTTAAATAGCTAGAGTAGATAAGACAAAAACTGGTATGTCTAGAATTGACAACCTTATTACATGAAAATAAAAATTAGATAAAATCTTCTTGCCTATATTAAATAGAGAATCATTCCATTATTAACCAAATGCCACCCTTAGACCTGTCAATCTTTGTAATATTTCATAGAGGTATATATTTTCCTCAAGATTTCTGACAATCAATCAAATCCTTCCAATAGTAAACCTTCAATGTGTGCTAATCTTCCTTTTCTGGTTTGAATTCAAATAAGCTTTTCAGATTAGATTTTTGGATCACATTTGATTTCTAGAATTATTTCCACATTAAAAGCCTACATGAAATTCAGAAGGTCATTATTGAAAATATCATAATTTCTTTTATTTTAAACATAAATTACTAATACATTCCATTAATGTCTTATATATAAGGAATCATCAAAATGAGTACCATAAGTCATATAATATGTTAGACTAAATATATGGGAAATAAATATATGAAATTATGAATCCATCACTGTTCTAACCCTTTCCTTGATTATGTCGACTACTTTATAGGTTTCTTCAACAAAGTTAGGTTCTATAATTCATTGCTCTCCGACTTTATTCCAAAATAAAGGAGTTTGACACTTCCTACTATACAGCTCCTCATAGGGTGACATCTGTATAGTAGTTTAATAGCTGTTGATATAAGAGAACTCGATTAATTGTAACTTCTCATCCCATAATCCTTTGAAATCAATCACACAAGCTCGGAGCTTGTCTTCTAGAATTTGAATGGTGTGCTCCGACTTTCCATTAATCTGAGGGTGGAATGCAGTACTGAACTTCAATATTGTACCCATAGCCTTCTGTAATCCTTCCCAAAACTTTGATGTAAAGCTCGGGTCTCTGTCAGACACGATGCTTTCAAGTACTCCATGCAATCTGATAATTTTATCCACATAAAACTTAGCTAACCATTTCAAAGTATATTTAAGTCATATAGCAATGAAACGAGCTGTCTTGGTAAGTCGATCCACAATTATCCAAACTGCATCTACTAATCTGGGAGTCAACAGTAACCTAGTAACCAAGTCCATAGTAATGCAGTCCCATTTCCAGGCTGGTTCTGGTAACGATTGTAATAAGCCTACTGGTCTTTGCCTTTTTACCTCTACTTTCATTCCTCTCCACCAATATAGTTTCTTTAAATCATGGTACATCTTTGTACTTCCAGGGTATATTGAATAGGATGTGGAGTGGGCTTTTCTCGTTAATCTATCTCTGATATCTAAATTTTTACTTTTAGGTACGCACACTCTTCCCTTATACCTTAACGTCATTTCAAAATATAAAGTGAAATCATGAATGATCCTATCCTTTTCCAAATCTTCTTGTACTGTTCTCAGATACGGGTTCGATTTGATCACCATTTTTACTTCGTCCAACAAATCAGGAACACATACGGAATACTCAATCCTAGGTTTACTGAACAGCCTGATTTATCAACAATGAACTACTCATTACCAATATCAAATACTCTTACCGCTATACACATGACAGAATTTATACTAGCTTCCTCCTTAGGCTTTTTATCGCTTTTCGGCTTAGTGCATCTGCAACTACATTAGCTTTCCCTGGATGGTACTGGATATCACAGTCATAATTCTTTAGAAGCTCCAGCCATCTTCTCTGCCTCATGTTTAATTTCTTCTGATTAAAGAGATAGGATTGAGTTTTATGATCTGACTTAATCTAAAATTTTTCTCCATACAAGTAATGTCTCCATATCTTGACAGCATGTACCACAGTCGCTAACTCTAAGTCATGAGTAGGGTAATTCTTTTCATGTGCCTTCAGTTGTCTGGAAGCATAAGGAATCATTTGTTCTCCCTGCATTCGAACACATCCCAATCCTAATCTAAAAGCATCAGTATACAAGATAAATGGCTCTCATAGTACCAAAATGGTCAAGATGGGAGCTGATATTTGTCTTGCCTTCAGTGTTTGGAAACTCTCTTCACGCTTGTCGGTCCAAACAAACTTTCCTTCTTACTTTGTCAAACTGGTGAGAGATACGGTGATTATGGAGTAGTCTTCCAGGAACCTTCTATAATACCCAGCTAAACCTAAAAAAATTTTGATTTCTACAACACTCTTAGGTGCTTTCCATTTTACAATAGCTTTAATCTTGCAGGGATTCACTTTAATTCCTTCTGAAGATACTACATGACCTAAGAACTGCATTTCCTTCAACTAGAACTTACATTTCTTAAATTTGGCATAAAAGTTTTTTTTTCTTAATCGTTGTAGGGCTGCTCTAAGATTTATCGCACGAGTCGCCTCATCCTTGGAGTATATCAATATGTTATCTATGAAAATAATGACCGAAGTATCCAACATGTTGTGAAACACTTGATTCATGAGTTCCATGAAAGATGCGGGTGCATTTGTTAATCCAAAGGACATCACTAAAAATTCATAATGCCCATATCAGGTTCTAAATGCTGTCTTTGGAATGTCACCGTCCTTGATCTTCAACTGAGGATATCCAGACCGAAGATCGATCTTGGAAAACACCTTCGCTCCTTGCAGCTGATCAAATAAATCATTGATTTGTGATAAGGGATATCGATTCTATATCGTGAGCTTGTTTAATTCCCAGTATTTTATACATAATCTGATACTACCGTCCTTTTTCTTGACGAATAACACTGGTGCTCCCTAAGGCAATATGCTTATTCGGATAAATGACTAGTCCAATAGCTCTTGTAGTTGAACCTTTAATTCCTTCAGTTTAATTGGAGCCATTCGGTATGTTGCTTTAGATACAAGTGTTGACCCTGCAATAAGTCGATAACAGACTCTGTCACTTTATCAAGTGGAAAACCAGGTAGATCATTAGGGAACACATTTGGAAATTCTCGTACAACTTCTATATCTTCCATTCATGGTGCCTCTTTGGTAAGGTCCACCACATAAACATGGTATCCAACTCCATCATTTTTAAGGCATCTCTTAGCCTTTAGTGCAGAGAGAATGAGTTTTAGTTTACAAAGGAGTTTGGTCCCTTAAAAGTTGAGTTATTCACCATCCTGGCCTCTAAATGTCAATTTCATTTTCGCACACAATAGATTCGCTGAGTGTCTGGCCAACCAATCCATCCCTAAGATGACGTCAAAATCTACCATCTTAAGTTGAATTAAGGTTGTGTAAGACCCGTGTCAATCTAACCCGGTCTTACCACCTTGAACCAGGTTTACCCATCATGGTCGAGTCAAATGAACCAAGGGCGTGAAGGAGATCGAGATCCCAAGTATCAAATCGACCCAAAAACACTTAAAATAGGGGAAGGGTCGCATACCCAGCTAAGCAGGGTCAGACCTCCCAATACAGAAAGTCAGACCCTCAGTTTTGAAGGGAGGGTCAGACAGCTTAGGACCCTAGGGTCGACGGGATCATCGACCCTCCCATCGACCCTCGGTTACCGTAAGAAAATAAAATTAGGAAATTTCCTAATTTTCGATTGGGATTCTTTCCTAATCTCAAAGGGACTTATTTTAGGATATTCCTACTCTATTTAAAGGACGTCCCTAAGACACTTTCACATCTTTCACAACCCTAATTGAATTGAGAGAAAGAGAGGAGAAGGAAAAGAGGAAGAAGAAGGGCAAGGAAGAGAACATAGCAAAAAGGAGAAGAAATTCAGAGCAAAAGTAATCTTCTCAGGTATGGATACTGATTCCATGAGTTTCTACAGACCTTAGGTTAGTTACTGTTGAGAGTGTGATCTCGGAGAAACCCAAACCATCAACCTATGGTTAGGTTTCCATGGAAAACCATAGAAGAATGCATGAAAGCTCTCTAGGTGGTTGATTCGTGGTTCCATACCATGGAATGAATGTTTAATGGAATGTAGAAGCAAGCCATAGGACCCCAAACAAGAAGAATGGATCAAAGAGAGGGAATTGGACCAAGTGCACAGAGGGTCGCATCAAGGGTCGATGACCATCTGACCCTAGGTGTTCCTGACCATCGACCCTCAGTGTTCGGGAAGTTCAGAGTTAAGGGAGGGTCGCACCCAGGGTCGATCCTGACTTTGACCCTACCACCGACCCTCAGTTAACAGCATGGTTTTTAAATTTGGAATTAATTATAATTAAATTCTATCGACTTTGTTAGGTCTTCTAGCAATATAATAACATTGTAAAGGTGATTTTAATGCTTGGAAAAGTATCTATTAGCAAGCTAAGGTGAGGAACCAGAACTCCAAACTAAATTGGTTAATAACAAAAACTATTTTCTATTTCTTGAGTCCTATGCCATGTTTGATTCTATGCGAATATGTTTGTAATGTGCATACAGCATGCCATCCAATATTTCTATTATTTGTTCATGCATATTTAATTTATTGTTTATAACATGATGATGATGATGATGATAGGAATAGGCATGTGCTTGTATGTGTGTGGTGGATGTACTTGATGCGAACGAGTATCAGGGGAGGTGTGATGAGAACGTCAATAAACGTTAACCTTTGGCGGGTCTCAGCACTTTAGTTATATCTCAAACTCAAGTCTTGTGCATTGGCATCGTCGTATCGCCATTACTTTAGCAGAACTATTATGTTGTAGAGTATCAGGGGAGGTGGTCTTGGTCCTTGTAGTCTCTGACTCTACTGGGGGGCGTTAGCTCTATCTCTATGGACATTCTGAGGGATGCTGGGGTGAGGCCTTAGATACACTTTTGGCAATAGGATTGGTTAGTTGCGAGCCCAGTTTGCAGCCCTCGCCAGCAGGGTCTTACGTGTTGGTATGGCACTATATTGCAATAAATGTTAACCTTTGTTATATAATGTTCATGGTTGGGTGCATGTGAGTCGACGATAAACGTGATCTTCGGGTGACGTCACACACTTGTGTATAAAGGTGGGGTCAATAAACGCGACCTTTGGCTACCTAAACCTTTCTATTGCATACTGCAAACTTTAAAGCGGACCAAAGATATAAATTGATTTGCATGCATATGTATTGTTGCATTGTTTTGGCTACTCACTGAGCCGTGATGTGTGCTCACCCCTCGACGTTGAATATTTTTAGTTGATGATGCAGGTTATACCGTTGAAGACTATGTGAATGCATCTGCGTACGGGAACGTAGCAGCGATGGAAGCTAAAGCTGAAGTGGATACACACGACTCCTCTTACGAGTGCAACTCGTGTCTATTTAATTAGATATTTTATAGGTTTCTTTATTGGATTTATTAAGACATGTATTTGGTATTTAAATATTTATGTCTCAGTTGAAAACAGAATAATTTACTATTATATTATTAATATCATTTTAGTTTCTCAGTTCATGTTATTATAAGACTTCCGCTATTGTGTATTTACTCTGATTATGATTACGGATGTGTGTAAGTGTAGATAATGCAGGGATAGCGTATTTGAGATCCTGGTTGAACCGTTGGTTTAGTAACGGTTCATCACATCATTCTGAATAGTGTATAATTGGGGTGTGACAACTTGGTATCAGAGCATCTCAGGTCTTGTCCGCTAAACTAACATACATTGGAGACAATTGTGAACTGAGATAGGATAAAAGTAAAAACAGTAATATTAACACACTGTAAGCACAAGTGATGATTGAGACCAAATTTAAAAAGAGAATAATGCATCTATTAAAGGGAAAACAAGTTACATACAATGAGTGAGAGAAAAAAAACGTATATACATAACTAAAGCAGAGTACAGTCCACAACCCGGACAGTTACTCTGTAAGTATAGGAAAATAAAGTACACTCCAGAAGCTGGAGGCGAAGGAGGAGGCAGAGCCTCACGATCTCGGTCATAGTCCTCAGCATAGACTCTAGTTAACCAGGCTATCTGAGTCTGGGTCGTCTGTAGACTAGCTGTGAGATGGGCTACCCTCTGATCAGTCACACGTTGTACCTCTATAAGCTCTCCCATCCGTGTGTCTAATATGCGATGGGCGGCTGACAACTCATCCACTCTCATACGCTGAGCGTCTAGCAACTCCTCCATCCTCAGATCAGATCTGCGCTGAGCCTCCCTGATCTCCTGCAGCATCTCCATCATGTCAGAAGGTGGGAGTGAAGGACCAGCCGCATGCGAAGGACCAGCCTCAGGTACAGGATCTGCCGCAGAAGAAGTACCAACACCAGCCGCATGCGTAGGTGAAGGCAGTGGTATCGTGTCAACATCCATATACATGTTGTTGTCATCATCGACAGGATCCACATGGGCTCTAGCACCGGCAGCAGCAGCCTCAGCATCAGCCATCTCGATACGAGTGTGAGGGCGTACCATCGCGTTCCTCTCATCATCACTAACTTGGGCATCCTGCATACCCATCTTGCAGATTGCCTCCCAATCTAGAGGCGACGAGAAGGTCTTCTCCTGGATCTTCTCATCTACCAGGTCAACCCCCAAACGGGTCAGTAGGACTGTAATCATGCGTCCATAGGGTAGATTACCCCTATGACCAGACAATGTAGCACTAATCATAGTCCGCATGATGATGTATGGAAGGTAGACGGGCTGGCGAGTGCAGATACTGTATATCAGAAACTAAGTCAGCTGAGAAACCCTCTCATAGTGCCCACTTTGCGGGATCAGATTATGTTGGATAATCTTGCAGAAGACCCGTGGAGCTGGACGCAAATAACAAGCTGTCATCTGCCATCGATCTGGACGGAGCAACTGATTGTCGATCTCTGCCCTCATCTCCATCTCAACAAACTGGGGCTCTCCAGGCGCACTGTACACCATGGGGCCATCAGAAGGAATGCCCAACAAGTCGGCCAGCTGTCGATAGTCGAAAGAGATATCTATCCCTTTGACGTAGCTGGTGATGCGCAACTCCTGACCATGCTCAACGTCATTGTAATTCCCCACCACCTGGAGATTACAATAGAACTGGCGCACCAAATCCAGACATGTACACTCATCGTAGGTGATGACAGGGAGCCACCCCATATCACCAAAGGCTCCCTCTACGTTGAATACGGCTAACTCAGCCAAGTTCACCATACGACCACCCTCAACCTTCTTACGGGCATAGTCAGCATACCGTGCCTCCGCTTCATTGGAACTGAAGCGAAGGGGATCATGAGCTCTGGGTACCTTGGTACGAGCCATGGTATCTTCAAAACAAGAAAGAGAAGGAAAAATAAGGAAATTATGGGATAAAAATCCGAAATTGATTTAATAACGACGTAAGTTGACCATAAAGCCCCATTCCTCACCATACAAGTGGGAATGAGAACATAGGTAGGTCTAAACATATCGTACCACCCACATGCAGTAGGAAATTTTAACTGACGAAATCCAATTTGAAGAAATTCAAAAAAAATAAAAAATGTCGACAAATTAGGGCAAAAAGAGAAAATTTCAAGTTTCTCGATAACCAACCGATGAAACTCAAAACATTTTGAGGGTTTTCGTTCTTCGAGACACCAATAACAAAAGCCCCCAATAAAAATCAAATTTTTACTGTTGGAAAAAGTTTAATTTGGAAAATACAAGTTAAATGTGCGAAAACCTGGAAATGGAAACCTAAAAACAGGTAAAAATGGGAAGACATACCTGTAGGGATGAAGTGGACGTCGAAACTCGGAATAAAATCGACCAACAACAATGGAGTTGTAAGACCCGTGTCAAACTAACCCGGTCTTACCACCTTGAACCAGGTTTACCCATCATGGTCAAGTTAATGGACCAAGGGCGTGAAGGAGAGCGAGATCCCAGGTATCAAATCGACCCAAAAACACTTAAAATAGGGTAAGGGTCGCATACCCAGCTAACCAGGGTCGACCCTCTCAAATTAGAAACTCAGACCTTGAAAAATGGACAGAGGGTCGGACAGTGTCAGACCACAGGATCGACGGGATCATCGACCCTCACTCACTGCCGAGTTTGAAATTAGGAAATTTCCTAATTTTCGATTGGGATTCTTTCAAAATCTCAGTGGGACTATTATAGGACATTCCTACTCTATTTAAAGGATGTCCCTAATCCACTTTCACTCCTTTCACAACCCTGATTGAATTGAGAGAAGGAGAGAAGAAGGAAAAGAGGAAGAAAAGAGGTAAGGAAGAAGACTTAGCAAAAAGGAGAAGAATTTCCAGAGAAAAGTAATCTTCTCAGGTATGGATACTAATTCCATGAGTTCTACAGACCTTAGGTTAGATATGGTTGAGTGTAGGATTTCAGAGAAACCCAAACCATCCATCTATGGTTAGGTTTTCATGGAAAATCTGAGGATAATGCATGAAAGCCATCTAGGAGGATGAATCATGGTTTCAGACCATGGAACGAATGTTTAATGGAATGTGGAAGCAAGCCATAGGACCCCAAACATTAAGAATGAACTAAAAACTGGAAATTGGACCTGATTGCACAGAGGGTCACACACAGGGTCGATAGACCCATCGACCCTATGCACCCTGACCATCGACCCTCAGCATTCAGGAAGTTCAGACAGAGGACAGGGTCGATAGACCCATCGACCCTATGCATTCTGAGCATCGACCCTCTGATCGACCCTCAGTTAACAACATGGTTTTTAAATTGAAAATTAATTCTAATTAAATTCTATCGACTTTGTTAGGTTTGCTAGCATTATAATAACACTGTAGACGTGATTCTAAAGCTTGGAAAATATCTATTAGCAAGCTAAGGTGAGGAACCTTTACTCCAAACTAAATTGGTTAATAATAAACTGTTTTCTATTTCTTGAGTCCTATGCTATGTTTGATTCTATGCGAATATGTTTGTAATGTGCATACAGCATGCCATCCAATATTTTTATTACTTGTTCATGCAAATTTACTTGTTCATGCATATTTACTTTATTGTTTATAACATGATGATGATGATGATAGGAATAGGCATGTGCTTGTATGTGTGTGGTTGATGTGCTTGATGCGAGCGAGTATCAGGGGAGGTGTTATGAGAACGTCAATAAACGTTAACCTTTGGCGGGTCTCTGCACTTTAGCTCTATCTCTAACTCAAGTCGTGTGCGTTGGCATCGTCGTATCGCCATTACCTTAGCAGAACTATTATGTCGTAAAGTATCAGGGGAGGTGGTCTCGGTCCTTGAGTCCTATACTCTACCGGGGGGCCTTAGCTCTATCTCTATGGATGTTCTGAGGAATGCTGGGGTGAGGCCTTGGATACACTATTTGGCATTAGGATTGGTTAGTTGCGAGCCCAGTTTGTAGCCCTCGCCAACAGGGGCTTACGTGTTGGTATGGCACTATATAGCAATAAACGTTACCTTTGTTATATATTGTTCATGGTTGGGTGCATGTGAGTTGACGATAAACGTGATCTTCGGGTAACGTCAGACACTCGTGTATAGAGGCGGAGTCAATAAACGCGACCTTTGGCTACCTAAACCTTTCTATTGCATATTGCAAACTTCAAACCAGACCAAAGATGTAAATTGATGTGCATGCATATGTAATGTTGCATTGTTTTGGCTACTCACTGAGCCGTGTTGTGTGCTCACCCCTCGACGTCGAATATTTTTAGTTGATGATGCAGGTTACACAGTTGAAGATTACATGAACACGTCTGCGTACGGGAATATAGCAGCAATGGATGCTGGAGGTGAAGATGATACACACAACTCTTCTTGCGAGTGCAACTCGTGTGTATTTGATTAGATATTTTTTTATATAGATTCCTTTATTGGATTTATCAGACTTGTATTTGATATTTAAATATTTATGTCTTAGTTGAAAACAAAATAATTTGCTATTAAATTAATGATATCATCTTAGTTGCTCAGTTCATTTTATTGTAGATTTTCCACTATTATGTATTACTCTGATTATGATTATGGATGGGTGAAAGTTTGGATAAAACGGGGATAGCCTATTTGAGATCCTAGTTGAACCGTTGGTTATTTAGCGATTCATCACACCATTCTGAACAGTACGGAATTGGGGTGTGGCAACTTGGTATCAGAGCATCTCAGGCCTTGCCCGTCGAACTGACACACATTCAAGACCATTGTGAACTGAGATAGGATAAATTAAAAACTTTAATACAAATAAACCATAAGCACCTGTGGTGGTTGAGACAGAACTTCAACAAGACAATAATGTACATATTAAAGATGAAATCATATATATACAGTCAAACAGAAAGAGAAGACCAAAAATCATCCTGATAAACAAATAATATAGGGTATTATCTATAACTTGGGTAGTTATCCAAGTATACAAGGATATAGTACAGTGCAGGAAGGGAGCATCTGTACAACAGAAAATTAGAATATCGAGTTGGTACTCACAAGATGTGAAACTCGATGTATGACAAAGGAAGGAGAAAATGGCTAGTAATGCCTAATTCCCCGCAAAGGTAAAGGCAATGATCTCGGGCTAAATCCAAACATAGATACGAAGATTATGGCCATATAACTGAATATGTCTATATAGGATGCGGTGCATTATTGATTTACTCTTATGATTATAGAGGATGCACATACCAGATTTTAATTTCTCAGACCTTGACAGGATACTTTCTTGATTTAACCTGTCAATTGGAGTTATAGATATTGTTTCTTTAGTATTAGTCCTGATTATACCAATCTGCACCATTCTCATGATCGACAACATGAACAGAGATACGAACTGAATGAACAGTTAAATGCTTAATCATGTTGAGTGTACATCTACTGATTTATACCTGATTTATTGATGTACAAAAATTTTCTCCAGATTATACCTGATTTACTGATGTATGAAATCTCTCTCCAGATTTATTCCTATAGTGCCTTGACCAATGGCATTATATATACTCAATAGAACCTGTAACCATGAGGTCAAGAACTGTAGAACCTCTATTTTCATATATTTGGACCACCGTGCAATTTAATGATCTTTTGATGCCGGTTAGATTACCACAGATTTACTCCTGATCCTTGAAACCTAGATTCACTAGATAAAGCAAGTGTTGTCATTATGCTAAATTGAAAGAAGGAAATGAATTGTTTTGGACAAACAGTCTGATTTATACACTCCCTGATCATTGTTGATAAAGATGTTTAGTGACAATGGAATTATTGAAAGAAAGATGATTGGATTCAGATTAAATGCTATAGCCAATGGAACTCAGATGAAGTGATGGAGAATTTGTTTTGAGATTTCTAAACGGGTGGATATGAATCATGCTTATAAAAGAGTGCATGCGACAAAAGTGAGAATTATCAAGGGTAGCCAGTAAAGAAATAAATAGCACTCTAGTAGAGTTAAATATGGCTATATCGGTATGAATTTTGACATGGAAGAAGATTCTTGAAGGCAAATCTAAGAGTGGATACCAAGATAAAGTTAAAAATCATGGCATTAATACTACTCAGATTAATATAATGATAATTGAGTTATGCCTAATGTTGAGTGATATGATTAAGAAATGACCAAAAGAGTTTGGCAGAATTAATGAAATTATAAGCATATACCCTAATGCTTATAAATAGACTTGGGATATGAAGTAACAATCACAAGATATTTTTCGAGGTATATGGAAGAGAGAGCAAGGTAGAACAGCAAGGATAAAAGAAATACAAGCTAATAAGTGCAATATGAGATTTGGACGATAGTCTTCGAAAAATCATAAGAGATAAAGAAACTAGACAAGCTCCTTAGACCGTTTCACCAGATTTTGCTAGTTCAAGCCCTTTTTTTGGACTAGATGTCAATTGGATGAATGTTATGAACGAAGTCCAAATCGTATGGATGGATAAAAATGGACAACCTAATTAAACTTGAGATGGCAGACCTTGACGTCATCTTGGGAATAGACTGGTTGTTACAACACTCTACAACTGATTACGTGCATAGAAGAAGTTGTCATTTAAGAATAAAGATGACACATAATTTGAATTATTGGAAGCATGTCACCAAAGAAACAAAAGCTGATCTTCTCTATGCTAAAGGTGAAGAGATGCTTTGAAGAGAAAGAAGTTGGAAATATGGTATCTGTGGTATACGTTACCAAAGAAGCACCACAGATGACAGATATTGATGTGATGCATAAATTCCCTTATGTGTTTCCAGGAGACTTACCGGGTTATCACCTGATCGTGCAATCGAGTTCGTCATCGACTTGTTACCAAGGACGATACTGGTGTCAAAGGCACCTGTAGAGTAGCTTCTATGGAGTTAAAGGGATTAAGACTCAACTACAAGAGTTATTAGACAAGGGTTCTAATCAGCTATGTATTGCATCATGGGAAGTGCCAATGCAATTCATGAAGAAGAATGATGGTAGCGTTGTTTGCGTATAGACTACCAGGAACTAAACAAGCTCACAGTCAAGAATCGATATCTACTACCTTAGATCGATGACTTGTTTAAATAGTTGCAAGGAGCAAAGGTATTTTCTTCAGTCAAGATATCATCAGCTGAAGGATTTTGGACAGAAATATCTCAAAGATAGGTTTTAGAATCGGGATACGGACATTATGAATTCTTAGTAATGTCATTCGGATTAACTAATGCACCGGCGACATTCATGGAACTTATGAACCGAGTTTTCCACGATATGCTGGATACGTCGGTTATAGTATTTATTGATGACATATTGGTATACTCCAAGGTCAAGGAAACCCATGTCAAGAACCTAAACGCAGCCCTACAGCGTTTAAGGAAAGAGAAGTTATACGCCAAATTTTCAAAGTGCGAGTTTTGGCTAAGTGAAGTCGCCTTTCTAGGCCATGTAGTATCCGCTGAAGGAATCAAAGTAGACCCCAGCAAAATCGAGGCTATTGTGAAGTGGGAAGCACCAAGGAGCATTTCAGAAATTAGAAGTTTTCTGGGTCTAGCTGGTTATTATCGGAGATTCGTAGAAGACTATTCCCGGATTGTCATACCTCTTACCAGTCTGACCAAGAAAGGAGAAAAATTTGTATGGACGGATAAGTGTGAAAAGAGTTTTCAAACACTGAAGACCAGATTGATATCCGCTTCAATTTTGACTATTCCGATCCCAGGACAGACATTTACCTTATATACCGATGCGTCGGGATTGGGATTAGGATGTGTGCTTATGCAAGGGGAGCAAATGATTGCCTATGCCTCGAGACAATTGAGGGTACATGAGAAAAATTACCCCACTCATGATTTGGAGTTAGCGGCAGTAGTACATGCTATCAAGATATGGAGACACTACCTATACGGAGTGAAATTCTAGATTAAGTCGGACCATAAAAGTCTTACTTATTTATTTAATCAAAAGGAGTTGAATATGAGAGAAAGAAGATGGCTGGAACTATTGAAA
Source organism: Protea cynaroides (assembly GCA_028583415.1). Taxonomy (NCBI): domain Eukaryota; kingdom Viridiplantae; phylum Streptophyta; class Magnoliopsida; order Proteales; family Proteaceae; genus Protea; species Protea cynaroides. The sequence goes on from CM053265.1 coordinate 39,686,889, forward strand.
GACTATGATTGTGATATCCAGTATCATCCAGGAAAAGCGAACGTAGTAGCAGATGCATTGGGCAGAAAAGCAATGATAAAATCTCAAGGAAAAGTTAGCATGACTGCGGCAATGTGCACTGCCGGAATGGTAATCAATCACGGCAACGAGCAGTATGTGATAGATACAACGGATGAATCAGCTAACCAAGGGTTTATTCATCGGTTTTCGAATATGTTCGCAGCATTAAAGATTATACCGGATATAATGGATGAAGTGAAGACAGCTATCGAAGCAGATCTTTATCTGAGAACGGTACAAGAGGATATTGAGAAAGGTAGGACTAACCCTGAGTTCACCTTGGATGAAGAAAAAGTATTGAAATACAAAGGAAGAATATGTGTACCCGAAATAGAAAGTGTGGACATTAGACACCGACTGATGAAAGAAGCTCATACCACCATCTATTCGATACATCCTGGAAGTACAAAAATGTATCATGATCTAAAGAAACTTTATTGGTGGAGGGGAATGAAAGCAGATGTAGCTAAGTTCGTGTCTCAATGCCTAAATTGTCAGAAATTAAAGGCTGAATGACAAAGACCCGCAGGACTATTATAGCCGTTATCGGAACCAGCATGGAAATGGGACTGCATCACTATGGACTTTGTCACAGGACTACCATTGACTCATCGAGCAGTTGACGCAGTTTGGGTGATTGTAGACCGTCTGACAAAAACAGCTTGTTTCATACCTATACGACCTCAGTATACACTGGAAAGGTTAGCGAAGCTGTATGTGGATAATATTGTTCGATTACATGGTGTTCCAGAAAGCATCGTGTCGGATCCAATTTACTTCCAAGTTTTGGGAAGGACTACAAAAGGCTATGGGTACAACATTAAAGTTCAGTACTGCATTCCATCCGCAGACAGATGGATAGTCAGAGCGCACAATTCAGATTCTAGAAGATATGCTACGAGCATGTGTAACTGATTTCAAGGGATCATGGGATGAAAAATTACCATTGATCGAGTTCGCTTATAAAAATAGCTATCAGGCTACTATACAGATGTCACCTTATGAAGCACTGTATGGAAGAAAGTGTAGAACTCCTTTGTTTTGGAATGAAGTGGGAGAACGTAGTATTGTTGGACCCGAATTCGTTGAAGAAACTTGTCGAGTGGTCGACATCATCAAGGAAATGGTAAGAACAGCTCAGAACCGTCAGAAGCAATACGCAGATACTCGACGAAGAGATCTAGAGTTCGCCGTAGGTGATAACACTTTTTGAAAGTATCGCCTATGCGAGGATTGAAAAGGTTCAGACAAAAAGGGAAACTAAGTCCAAGATATGTCGGGCCATATGAAATTCTGGCTAAGCATGGAAAAGTAGCTTATCAGTTAGCACTACCACCATCTATGTCAAGCGTGCATGATGTATTTCACATTTCCTTATTGAAGAAGTATGTCAAAGACCCAACGCATGTTTTGACAGTGGATTTGCCAGAATTAACTAATGATTTGACATTTGAAGTAACACCAACGGAAATCACTAGTCGAAAGGTTCAACGTCTATGCAACAGAGATATCTACTATGTTAAGGTCACATGGAAAAGTATAGAAATGGAAGAAGTTACATGGGAAGAAGAAAATGCTATGCGGAAGCAATACCCTCACTTATTTGATTCAGAAGGTACGTCCAATTTCGAGGACAAAATTTTTATAAGTTGGGGGAGTTGTAAGACCCGTGTCAAACTAACCCGGTCTTACCACCTTGAACCAGGTTTACCCATCATGGTCGAGTCAATGGACCAAGGGCGTGAAGGAGAGTGAGATCCCAGGTATCAAATCGACCCAAAAACACTTAAAATGGGGCAAGGGTCGCATACCCAGCTAAACAGGGTCGACCCTCTCAAATTAGAAACTCAGACCCTGAAAAATGGACAGAGGGTCGGACAGTGTCAGACCACAGGGTCAACAGGATCATCGACCCTCTAATCGACCCTCACTCACTGCCGAGTCTGAAATTAGGAAATTTTCTAATTTTCGATTGGGATTCTTTCCAAATCTCAATGGGACTATTATAGGACATTCCTACTCTATTTAAAGGACGTCCCTAAGCCACTTTCACTCCTTTCACAACCCTAATTCAATTGAGAGAAGGAGAGAAGAAGGAAAAGAGGAAGAAAAGTGGCAAGGAAGAAGACTTAGCAAAAAGGAGAAGAATTTCTAGAGAAAAGTAATTTTCTCAGGTATAGATACTAATTCCATGAGTTCTACAGACCTTAGGTTAGATATCGTTGAGTGTAGGATTTCGGAGAAACCCAAACCATCCATCCATGGTTAGGTTTTCATGGAAAATCCAAGGATAATGCATGAAAGCCATCTAGGAGGATGAATCATGGTTTCAGACCATGGAACAAATGTTTAATGGAATGTGGAAGCAAGCCATAGGACCCCAAACATGAAGAATGAACTAAAAACTAGAAATTGGACCTGATTGCACTGTGGGTCGCACACAGGGTCGATAGACCCATCGAACCTCAGCATTCGGGAAGTTTAGACAGAGGACAGGGTCGATAGACCCATCGACCTTATGCATTCTGAGCATCGACCCTCTGATCGACCCTCTGTTAACAGCATGGTTTTTAAATTGGAAATTAATTCTAATTAAATTCTATCGACTTTGTTAGGTTTGCTAGCATTATAATAACACTGTAGAGGTGATTCTAAAGCTTGGAAAATATCTATTAGTAAGCTAAGGTGAGGAACCTTAACTCCAAACTAAATTGGTTAATAATAAACTATTTTCTATTTCTTGAGTCCTATGCTATGTTTGATTCTATGCGAATATGTTTGTAATGTGCATACAGCATGCCATCCAATATTTCTATTACTTGTTCACGCAAATTTACTTGTTCATGCATATTTACTTTATATTTTATAACATGATGATGATGATGATAGGAATAGGCATGTGCTTGTATGTGTGTGGTTGATGTGCTTAATGCAAGCGAGTATCAGGGGAGGTGTGATGAGAACGTCAATAAACGTTAACCTTTGGCGGGTCTTAGCACTTTAGCTCTTTCTCTAACTCAAGTCGTGTGCATTGGCATCGTCGTATCGCCATTACCTTAGCGGAACTATTATGTCGTAGAGTATCAGGGGAGGTGGTCTCGGTCCTTGAGTCCTATACTCTACCGGGGGGCCTTAGCTCTATCTCTATGGATGTTCTGAGGGATGCTGGGGTGAGGCCTTGGATACACTGTTTGGCATTAGGATTGGTTAGTTGCGAGCCCAGTTTGCAGCCCTCGCCAACAGGGGCTTACGTGTTGGTATGGCACTATATAGCAATAAACGTTACCTTTGTTATATATTGTTCATGGTTGGGTGCATGTGAGTTGACGATAAACGTGATCTTCGGGTAACATCACACACTCGTGTATAGAGGCGGAGTCAATAAACGCGACCTTTGGCTACATAAACCTTTCTATTGCATATTGCAAACTTCAAACCAGACCAAAGATGTAAATTGATGTGCATGCATATGTAATGTTGCATTGTTTTGGCTACTCACTGAGCCGTGTTGTGTGCTCACCCCTCGACGTTGAATATTCTTAGTTGATGATGCAGGTTACACAGTTGAAGATTACATGAACGCGTCTGCGTACGGGGATATAGCAGCAATGGACGCTGGAGCTGAAGATGATATACACGACTCCTCTTGCGAGTACAACTCGTGTGTATTTGATTAGATATTTTTTTATATAGATTCCTTTATTGGATTTATCAGACTTGTATTTGATATTTAAATATTTATGTCTAAGTTGAAAACAGAATAATTTGCTATTAAATTAATGATATCATCTTAGTTGCTCAATTAATTTTATTATAGATTTTTCGCTATTGTGTATTACTCGGATTATGATTATGGATGGGTGAAAGTTTGGATAAAACGGGGATAACCTATTTGAGATCCTGGTTGAACCGTTGGTTATTTAGTGGTTCATCACACCATTCTGAACAGTGCGGAATTGGGGTGTGACAGGAGTAGCACTGTAGCAACTCAGAGTGGAGAGGCGAGTCGAAACGGGAGGGAAATAATAAGAAATGACCCTGAATCGGATCTTAAAAATCTGATTTTTAGTCCGAGGGGCAGACAATTTGACTAGAACAATCAACCCTCGAATTGACCCTCCCATCGACCCTCGGCTCTCGGGAATCTGACAGAAAACTAAGGGTCAGAACTGAGGGTCGGGTACCCATCGACCCTCGCATCGACCCTCAGCTCTCGGGAAGAACAGGTCATTCCCATGGTCGGATACTAAGGGTCGGACATACCATCGACCCTCACCATCGACCCTGCATAGAAAAGACAGTATTTTTCTTTATAAAATAAGCTAGAATTGGAATTGATTATTGGTTAGCGTGCCTACATGAAATATAAATGACTTCTCACCTATTTTGATGATTTTCAGGCACCACCAATCACAGAAAAGAATTATGTCTGGACGTAGGGTGACCCGACAGACCCGAAATGCAGTCCCACCACCACCACCCGTGGAGGAGACCAGTCAAGAAAATAACTATGCACCGGATAATCCAGAACCGGAAAACCCTATAAATTTGTCACCTCCACCACCAGAGCTAACGACAGTGGTGATGAATCTGGCACAGCAGCTGCAGCAGATGAACACGCACAGGCTCAGATGCAGGTTGCCATGGGAATTATGTTTCAAGCCACTCAGGCTGCACCCATGCACACAGGACAAGCCAGTGCAGCACCGGTGGGTAACCACCCAGCTCCTCAGACACCTCAACAACCGGCTGCACAGATTCCATTGCAGGTACCGGAAGTAGCTCAGGGGAATTACTAGTATCCACCCCATATGTTTGGGGCAAACCCCCAAAACCAGTTGGACCACTCTCGACTAGTGGAGAGATTTTTGAAGATGAAACCCAAAGAATTCAATGACAAACTGTTTGATCCGTTGTGGCCAGCCCACTGGATAGACGAGATGGAGAGAAATTTCCTCATGATGACTATCACAGAGGAAGAGAAAGTACTATGGGCCACCTTCATGCTCAAGGGCGACGCACATCATTGGTGGAAATCCACGAAAGCATATCTACTTTCTGAGTCCTTATCAGGGATAGATGTCAGTGGATGCGTACCAACATCGTTATGAAGAGCTGTTTTTCTTCGCACCACTGAGTATGCAAGAAGAAGAAACCAAAACCCGTAGGTTTGTCACGGGACTGAGAGGAAACATCAGAGAACATGTTCTGGGCATAGAAAAGAGAATTTATAATGAAGCTGTCCAGATTGCTCGAGTTATAGAATCGAGCCAGAAGGAGAGTTATTTTACTCAGAAAAGAGGCATCAAAAGGCCAACCAAAAATTCTTACAACGGAGGCAATAACAGGACATATAAGCCTTTCCGTCCTCAGAGTTTTACTGTTGCAACCAAGACTACTTCAGCAGCTCAACCTCAGCCAAAGCCAAATTCTGAAGCCCCGAAGTATTTTAACTGCAACCAGCCGGGACATATGGAAAGGGAGTGCCTTAAGCCCAAGAAGCAATTCCATCACGGACGGCTATATGCTGTTACGTCCGAGGATGCGGCCGCATCACCCGATGTGGTCACAGGTATGACTGAAACTTTTTAAAGTTATAATTACATGAATGAGCATGTAGGCTAAGTAAAGATAAATCACAGGTATTGTACCTATAAATGGCATACCCGCCAGAGTACTCTTCGATTCTGGAGCTACTCATTCATTTATATCTGTGTCATTTGGAAAGAAGACGAAATTACCCATCAAAACATTAGACTACAAATTACTTCTACGGTCACCGATGGGGTTAGAAGTGGAACTAGAGAAAGGTTATGGACCATGTCCAGTTCTCATTGGAGAGAAGACTTTAGATGCAACCTTGATACAACTTGAGATGGCAGACTTCGATGTCATCTTGGGAATGGACTGGTTAGCTCGGCATTCTGTAAATCTATTATGCGCCGAAAAGAAGCTAACGTTCAAAGACAAAGAATGAGCAGAATTAAGTTTTTCGGGAACCAAACTTCCCCGGAGACGCAAGCTCATACTTTCAGCACTAAAGGCTAAGAATTGCCTGGAAAAGGGGACAATCGGGTATCTAGTTTCCGTGGTCGACCTAACCAAGAACGCGCCACGAATGGAAATATTGATGTCGTGCGGGACTATCCTGACGTATTTTCGGAGGAACTACCCGAATTACCACTCGACCGAGCCACGGAGTTTGTGATAGACCTTATACCTGGAGCCGCACCAGTGTCAAAAGCACCTTATAGAATGGCTCCTACTGAACTAAAGGAATTAAAAGTGCAACTACAAGAACTGCTGGACAAGGGTTATATTCGACCAAGTATATCCCCATGGGGGGCACCGGTGTTGTTCGTAAAGAAGAAGGATGGTAGCGTTCGATTATGTATTGACTATCGGGAGTTAAATAAACTGACAATCAAGAATCGATATCCACTACCTCAGATCGATGACTTGTTCGATCAATTACAAGGAGCAAAAGTATTTTCTAAGATCGACCTTCGATCGGGCTATCATCAGTTGAAGATTAAAGAAGGTGATATTTCGAAGACAGCTTTTAAGACCAGATACGGACATTATGAATTTGGTTATGTCTTTCGGATTAACTAATGCACTGGCAACGTTCATGGAACTTATGAACCGAGTTTTTCACGATATGTTAGATACGTCGGTTATAGTATTCATTGATGATATATTGGTATACTCCAAGGACAAGGAAACCCATTCAAGAACCTAAACGCTGCCCTACAGTATTTAAGGAAAGAGAAGTTATATGCAAAATTTTCAAAGTGCGAGTTTTGGCTAAGTGTAGTCGCCTTTCTAGGCCATCTAGTATCCGCTGAAGGAATCAAAGTGGACCCCAGCAAGATCGAGGCTACTGTAAAGTGGGAAGCACCAAAGAGCGTTTCGAAAATTAGAAGTTTTCTGGGTCTCGCTGGTTATTATAGGAGATTCGTGGAAGACTATTCCTGGATTGCCGTACCTCTCACCAGTTTGACTAAGAAAGGTGAAAAGTTCGTGTAGACCGATAAATGTGAAAAGAGTTTCCAAACGCTGAAGACCAGATTGATATCCGCTCTGATTTTGACTATTCCCATTCCAGGACAGACATTTACGCTATACACTGATGCCTTGGGACTGAGACTGGGATGTGTGCTTATGCAAGGAGAGCAAGTAATTGCTTATGCTTCAAGACAGTTAAAGGTACATGAGAATAATTATCCCACTCATCATCTGGAGCTAGCGGCAGTAGTGCATGCTGTCATGATATGGAGACATTACCTATAGGGAGAGAAATTCTAGATTAAGTCAGCCCATAAAAGTATTACTTATTTATTTAATCAGAAGGAGTTGAATATGAGACAAAGAAGATGGCTGGAACTATTGAAAGACTATGATTGTGATATCCAGTATCATCCGGGAAAAGCGAACATAGTAGCGGATGCATTAAGCAGAAAAGCAATGATAAAATCTCAAGGAGAAGTTAGCAGGACTGCAGCAATGTACTACCGGAATGGTATTCAATCACGGCAATGAGCAGTATGTGATAGATACAATGGATGGATCAGCCAACCAAGGGTTATTCATCGGTTTTCGAATATGTTCGCGGCATTGAAGATTATACCGGATATAGTGAATGAAGTGAAGACAACTATCAAAGCAGATCCTTATCTGAGAACAGTACAAGAAGATATCGAGAAAGGTAGGACTAACCCTGAGTTCACCTTGGATGACGAGAAGGTACTGAGATACAAAGGAAGAATATAGAAACAGAAAGTGTAGACATTAGACACCGACTGATGAAGGAAGCCCACACCACCATCTATTCGATACATCTTGGAAGTACAAAAATGTATCATGATCTAAAGAAACTATATTGGTTTAGGGGAATGAAAGCAGATGTAGCTAAGTTCGTGTCCCAATGCCTAAATTGTCAGAAGGTAAAGGCTGAACGACAAAAACCCGCAGGACTGTTGCAACCATTATCGGAACCAGCATGGAAATGAGACTGTATCACTATGGACTTCGTCACAGGGCTACCATTGACTCCTCGAGTAGTTGACGCAGTTTGGGTGATTGTGGACCGCCTGACTAAAACAACTCACGGCATACCTATACGACCTCAGTATACACTGGAAAGGTTAGCAAAACTGTATGTGGATAATATTGTTCGATTACATGGTGTTCCAGAAAGCATTGTGTCGGATAGAGATCCATGTTTTACTTCTAAGTTTTGGGAAGGATTGCAAAAGGCTATGGGTACAACGTTGAAGTTCAGTACTACATTCCACCCACAGACAGATGGATAGTCGGAGCGTACAATTCAGATTCTAGAAGATATGCTACGAGCATGTGTAATTGATTTCAAAGGATCATGGGACGAAAAGTTACCATTAATCGAGTTCGCTTATAACAATAGCTATCAGGCTACCATACAGATGTCACCTTATGAAGCACTGTATGGCAGGAAGTGTCGAACTCCCTTGTTCTGGAATGAAGTTGGAGAACATAGTATTGTTGGACCGGAATTTGTTGAAGAGACCTGTCGAGTGGTCGACATCATCAAGGAAAGAGTGAGAACAACTCAGAACCGTCAGAAGCAATATGCGGATACTCGACGAAGAGATCTGGACTTCGCCGTAGTTGATAAAGTATTTTTGAAGGTATCGCCCATGCGAGGATTGAAGAGGTTCGGATAGAAAGGGAAACTAAGACCAAGATATGTCAGGCCGTTTGAAATTCTAGCTAAGTGTGGAATAGTGGCTTATCAGTGAGCACTACCACCATCTATGTCAAGTGTGCATGACGTATTTCACATTTCCCTATAGAAGAAGTATGTCAAAGACCCAACGCATGTTTTGATAGTAGATTTGCCAGAATTGACTGATGATTTGACATTTGAAGTAACACCAACAGAAATCACTAGTCGAAAGGTTCAACATCTACGCAACAGAGGTATCTACTATGTTAAGGTCACATGGAAAAGTAGAGACATGGAAGAAATTACATGGGAAGAAGAAAATGCTATGCGGAAGCAATACCCTCACTTATTTGATTCGGAAGGTACGTACAATTTCGAGGATGAAATTTTTATAAGTAGGGGGGAGTTGTAAGACCCGTGTCAATCTAACCCGGTCTTACCACCTTGAATCAGGTTTACCCATCATGGTCGAGTCAAATGGACCAAGGCGTGAAGGAGATCGAGATCCCAGGTATCAAATCAACCCAAAAACACTTAAAATAGGGGAAGGGTCGCATACCCATCTAAGCAGGGCCGGACCTCCAAAAATAGAAAGTCAGACCCTCAGTTTAGAAGGGAGGGTCGGACAGCTTAGGATCCTAGGGTCGACGGGATCATCGACCCTCCCATCGACCCTCGGTTGCCGTAAGAAAATAAAATTAAGAAATTTCCTAATTTTTGATTGGGATTCTTTCCTAATCTCATAGGGACTTATTTTAGGATATTCTTACTCTATTTAAAGGATGTCCCTAAGCCACTTTCACTCCTTTCACAACCCTAATTGAATTGAGAGAAAGAGAGGAGAAGGAAAAGAGGAAGAAAAAGGGCAAGGAAGAGAACTTAGCAAAAAGGAGAAGAATTTCAGAGAAAAAGTAATCTTCTCAGGTATGGATACTAATTCCATGAGTTTCTACAGACCATAGGATAGTTATTGTTGAGAGTGTGATCTCAGAGAAAACCAAACCATCAACCTATGGTTAAGTTTCCATGGAAAACCATAGAAGAATGCATGAAAGCTATCTAGGTGGTTGATTCGTGGTTCTAGACCATGGAATGAATGTTTAATGGAATGTAGAAGCAAGCCATAGGACCCCAAACACGAAGAATGGATCAAAGAGAGGGAATTAGTACCAAAGTGCACAGAGGGTCGCACCGAGGGTCAATGACCATCCGACCCTAGGTGTTCTTGACCATCTACCCTCAGTGTTTGGAAAGTTCAGAGTTAAGGGAGGGTCACACCCAAGGTCGATCCTGACTCCGACCCTACCTCCGACCCTCAGTTAACAGCATGGTTTTTAAATTCAGAATTAATTCTAATTAAATTCTATCAACTTTGTTAGGTCTTCTAGCAATATAATAACATTGTAAAGGTGATTCTAAAGCTTGGAAAAGTATCTATTAGCAAGCTAAGGTAAGGAACCAGAACTCCAAACTAAATTGGTTAATAACAAAAACTATTTTCTATTTCTTGAGTCCTATGCCATGTTTGATTCTATGCGAATATGTTTGTAATGTGCATACAGCATGCCATCCAATATTTCTATTATTTGTTCATGCATATTTACTTTATTATTTATAACATGATGATGATAATGATGATAGGAATAGGCATGTGCTTGTATGTGTGTGGTTGATGTACTTGATGCGAGCGAGTATCAGGGGAAGTGTGATGAAAACATCAATAAACGTTAACCTTTGGCGGGTCTCAGTACTTTAGCTCTATCTCTAACTCAAGTCTTGTGCATTGGCAGCTCCAGCTCGCAACCATAGGGGCCCGCCCTGCGATGCATCGTCGTATCGCCATTACTTTAGCAGAACTATTATGTTGTAGAGTATCAGGGGAGGTAGTCTTGGTCCTTGTAGTCTCTGACTCTACCGGGGGTCCTTAGCTCTATCTCTATGGACATTCTGAGGGATGCTGGGGTGAGGCCTTGGATACACTTTTGGCATTAGGATTGGTTAGTTGCGAGCCCAGTTTGCAGCCCTCGCCAGCAGGGGCTTACGTGTTGGTATGGCACTATATAACAATAAACGTTAACCTTTGTTATATAATGTTCATGGTTGGGTGCATGTGAGTCGACGATAAATGTGATCTTCGGGTGAAGTCACACACTTGTGTATAGAGGCAGGGTCAATAAACGCGACCTTTGGCTACCTAAACCTTTCTATTGCATACTACAAACTTTAAATCGGACCAAAGATATAAATTAATTTGCAAGCATATGTATTGTTGCGTTGTTTTTGCTACTCACTAAGCCGTGATGTGTGCTCACCCCTCGACGTCGAATATTTTTAGTTGATGATGCAGGTTATACCGTTGAAGACTATGTGAATGCGTCTGCATACGCGAACGTGGCAGCGATGGAAGCTGAAGCTGAAGTGGATACACACGACTCCTATTGCGAGTGCAACTCGTGTGTATTTGATTAGATATTTTATAGGTTTCTTTATTGGATTTATTAAGACATGTATTTGGTATTTAAATATTTATGTCTCAGTTGGAAACAGAATAATTTGCTATTAAATTATTAATGTCATTTTAGTTTCTCAGTTCATGTTATTATAAGACTTCCGCTATTGTGTATTTACTCTGATTATGATTACGGATGTGTGTAAGTTTAGATAATGCGGGGATAGCCTATTTGAGATCCTGGTTGAACCGTTGGTTATATTAGCAGTTCATCACATCATTCTGAATAGTGCAGAATCGGGGTGTGACAGGTTGCATCCATAGTCTTCTCGCTAATAAGAACTAGACATGGTCTATAACCTTTGTCTAGCTCTACTTCTAATCCCATAGAGGACCATATTAGCAGTTTGCATTCTAAAGGTTTGAGGGGTAGACTTAGTTTCTCCCCAAATGACACAGATATAAAAGAATGGGTGGCCCTAGAGTCGAAGAGTACTGTTGCGATGTCTTCAGTAGTCACCGCATAAACCTTGCCTTGCTGCAGTTGTTTATTCAGTTTAGGACAATCCCTTAAATAATGCCCTAGTTTGTCACAGTTGAAACATTTCACTCTAGCATTTCATTGCTTTTGTTGGGGTTGAGCTAGTTGGGTAGTCTTGGCTGTAGCATTCGAGCCAGGAGTACGGAAGGGTTTAAAAGTCATTGTATTCCCTCGATTAAATGTATTTCCATGAGGCCTCTTAATGCCCCTGTTCTGAGCAAAATAACTTTTCCTTTGGCTCCATTCTAGTACTCAAGCAATCTGTTCTGCTTCATTATATATCTTCTTTTTCACTCCCAGCACATGTTCTCGGATGCTTCCCCTACTCAGGTTTTGGTATCTTTTTCCTGCATGCTAAAGGGAGCAAAGAAGAACAGCTTTTCATAACGCTGTTGATAAGCATCTACAATCATCTGTCCTTGACATAGACTCAAGAACTCTTTTTCCATCATATCTCTAAAACTCATGGAAAAATACTTCTTGAAGAAGGCTTCTTTGAAGATAGCCAAGGTCAATTGCGTGTGCTTGGTCAACAAATAACCTTGAGTGGATTTCCACAGTGATGTGCATTACCTTTCAGCGTAAAAGTGGCACATAACACTTTCTCTTCTTCATTAATAGTCATCATCATGAAGTTCCTTTCCATCTCGTCGATCCAGTGAGCTGACCACAAAGGATCTGATGGCTTGCCCATGAACTCCTTCAATTTTATCATTAGAAAATGCTCAATCAGCATGGAGTGGTCTAGTTGATTCTACGCATATGCTTCATATATGGGCGGTTGGTACTGACAGTTACCTTGGTTATATTCACCTTGCGATGCTTTATGATTTTGTACTTGAGCTTACTACTGGGGTTTAAGGTACTTGAGTGGTTGTGTTGTTCATAGCAGATGCTTAGGGCAAAGTATTGCTACCTCTGGGAATGGTACTAGCTTTCCCTACAGGTAATGTTATTGTGTTGCTGGGGGAGCAATTCTCAAAACAATGTGCATATTTGCTTGCATTTGATGTAATTGCTGCACTGTTGTGCTAAGTTTATAACAACTGTGGCCAAATCCAATTTTGGTGCTAGCAAATTTGTTCGGTTGGCCTAATTATTAACCCCTGGTGGTGCTACATTATGATGCTCTAGGTTTTTCTCCAGTCCTTCCGGGTTTCCATTGGCATTTTCCTCTACAGGTGGTGGTGGAGGTGGGCTTGGGTTTCGTCCTCTTCGATTTACTCTACGCCCGACCATTTCCTACTATTAATTGAGGTGATATCTAAAAAGTCAAGGAAATATGTGAGACAAGTGCAGTATACGATGATCTCATGTTAGTCTCACAATAAATGAAGAAAATTTCAAATTTTTAGGGTCATTCAAACAATGCACTGCATTTTAGATCATGTGGTCGATAGTTATGGTCGCATTATATGAGACCACAGTGTTTCGACCACATAACCCTGGCAGCTTACCAAGAGCCTATGGTCGATCGTATGGTCACAGGTGTGGCCACACTTTTGGTCGAATTCTATGACCACAAGACCCTAAATCAGGGTTTTAAACCCGATTTCGAGCCATTTAATCTCATTCCTCTTTTGTTTTCTACTGTTCACAACTCAACTCGCCTCCACTGAGTTGCTACAGTGCCGACCACTCACCTTGAGTGAAATTTTCTTGATGTACCAGTGGGTTTTCCATCTCTATGGTATGTTTTAGATTCCCATTGTTCTCTTTATCGATTTATTCTTGGTTTTCATCACCTGTTTCGATCCTTACCCAATTTAAATTTCATTTAACCGTAAAAATTTGATTTTTTTTGGTAAACCTTGCTATTGGCCACCCAACAGACGAAAGCCCTTTAGAAAATTTAGGTTTCATTGGTTGGTTTGGTCAAATGATGGAAAATCTATCTCCTGACCTAGAAATTGGGGATTTTTCCCTATTTCAAAATTTCTTCAAAATTGTTTTAATTAATGGAAAATTCCCATTGATTGATCGTTTTATGATGGCTTGTGACATATGTAGGTCGTCTACTCTAAGCATTTGGGGAATAATGAGGCTTTTGGTTAAATCACGCTATTATAATGCCAAAATTTTAAAATTCTCTATATCTGATAAGTTGCCTATTGGTTTATGCCCCTTGCAAGTAACATGGTTCATACCAAGGTTCCCAAAGTTCATGACCCTCGTCGCTTCAGGTCCATCGAACTGGAGGTACAATATTTCTGGTATCACAGTAAAAAGGTAGAAGGGGGTCGATGTGGCAACTTAGCCAATCTAGCCCTATTTGATGTAAAGAGGGTGTTTGGTGATATTGGCTGGCTTCCCATGTTTTTATACGAAGGTTGCACCCATTTAGAGTTAGTAAAGAAAATATACTGCAACCTACAGGTTGTGGGCGATCCAGAGGACGTGGATAGGGGTAGAGAGCTTCAGATCACTAGTGTCACACCCCAATTTCGTACCTTTCAGAATGGTGTGATGAAACGCAAATAAACCAACGGTTCAACGAGGATCTCTAATAGGCTGTGTCCTTTAATTTAAAGCATATACATCTACAACCACAATCAGAATAAATACACAATAGCGAAAGTCTTAATATTAAATGAATTGAGGATCTAACTGTGATAATCATAAATAAAATATCAAATTATGTTGTATCAACCGAGACATAAGTAAATAAAATATAAAATTACATTTCCTTAATAGTTCAAATAAAAATCTAAACAAAAACTCATGTGTTGCACTTGCATGAGGAGTCATGCATCTCTACTATATCTTCAACCTCCATTGCAGCCACGTGCCCGTACACAGAAGCATTCATATAATCTTCCATAGTGGTACCTGCATCATCAACTAAAAATATTCGACGTCTAAAGGGTGAGCACACATCACGGATCAGTGAGAAAACAAAACAATGCAACAAACATATTCATGCATTCAATTCATATCTTTGGTCTGGTTTTTAAGTTTGCAATGTGCTATAGAAAGGTTCGGTGGCCGCCTCACCTTTATACATGAGTGTGTGAAGCCACCCAAAGGTAACGTTTATTGTCGTCCCACATGCACCCACCATGGAATAGAGATATAGCTAAAGTGCTTAGGACCACACCGCATCACACTTCCCCTGATACTCTACCCATACCAACAAGTAAGCCCCTACTGGCGAGGGCTTGCAAACTGGGCTCGGAACTAACCAATCCTAATGTCAAACAGTGAATCCAAGGCCTTACCCTATAATCCCACAATATATCCATAGAGATAGAGCTAAGGCCCCCCAGTAGAGTCTAAGACTACACGGTCCGAGACCACCTCCCCTCATACCCTACGACGTAATAGTTCTACTAATGTAATGGCGATACGACGATGTCAGTGGATAATACTTTAGTAGAGATAGAGCTAGAGTCTGGTGACCAAGATAAACCACAATTTCACGTCCTCCCCCTGATGCTCCACTTGCATCAAGCACACTAACCACACACATACATTCACATGTCTATTCCAAGCATCATCATCATCATCATGTTATAAATAAAATAGAATTAAATATGCATGAACATTAATAGCATGAATATTGTATGACATGTTGAATGCACATTACAACCATACACGCATAGAATCAGTCATGGCATTAGACTCAAGAAAATAAAAATAGTTTATTATTAGCCAATTAGTTTAGGTCTTGTTCCCTCACCTTTGCTTGAGTGTAAATCCTCTTTCAAGCCCTAAGAATCACCTTTATATCAATAGGAAAACCTAACAAATCGATAAATTTTAATTAGAATTCATTCCGACAGTTTTAGGCTTGCTGTTAAGCTAGGGTCGTAGGACGGGTCGCAGGTAGGGTAGCAGTTTTCTACGACCCCAGGGTATAGGGACGATGCTAGGGTCGGATGTTCCATCCACCCTAGGTGCACCCGTAGCTTCCCTGGGCTTCCCGAAAGTTAGGGGTCGAACCTGTGGTCTGGTAAGGTCGATTCCCAATCGACCCTCTATCCGACCGTACGTGTTTTGAGTTGACCTTTTCATTTTATAGTCTAATCTTTTATGTTTGGGTCCTTTGGCTTACTTCCACAGTCCATTCTATGCTAGTTCTTTGGCTTAAAACTCTAGGCAACTTCCTTACTTTGTCTACCGTGATTCCATCCATGGATTTCAATGAAATCTTCCCATGGATGGATGATTTGAGTTTCTCCTAGATCATACCCTCTTCATGAACTATTCTAAGGTCTTAAACAATTCATGGAAATCATATCCATACCTTAGGTTTGGTGAGATTCAAAGGGTTCTCTGAATTTCTTCTCTTTAGTCTTCTTCTCCAATTCTCCTTCTCTTCTCCTTCTCTTTTCTTTCAATTAGGGTTTCAAAAGGAGTAAAAGAGGTTAAGGGATGTCATATTTATAGAGGAAAACCTCCCAAAATAAGTCCCATTGAGATTAGGAAAGAATCCCCTTGAAATTTAGAATGTTTCCTATTTACGTTTTCTATTTGTGATCCTAGGGTCGATGAAGTGGTCAGAGATCCTGTCGACCCTAGGGCCTCAATTGTCCAACCCTAGGTCTAAAAATCAAGGGTTTGACTTCCTAATGAGGTGAGGTCGACCCTGCCTATTTGGGTATGCGACCCTACCCCCTATTTTACTATTTTTAGGTCAGTTTAATACCTGGTGTCGCTATTTCCTTCACGCACTTGGTCCATTTGGCACGACCATGATAGGTAGACCTGGCACAAAGTAGTAAGACCGATTAGTTCGATACGGGTCTTACAACTCCCCCTGCTTATAAAAATTTCATCCTCGAAATTTGTACATACCTTTCAAGTCGACTAGATGAGGGTATTGCTTTCGTATAGCATTTTTTTCTTCCCATGTGATTTCTTTTATATCTTTGCTTCTCCAGGTGACCTTAACATAATAAATGTCACGGTTACATAGTCGTTGAACCTTTCGGCTGATGATTTCACTTGGTACAACTTCAAATGTCAAATCATCAGTCAAATCAGATAGATCTACTATCAAAACGTGCGTTGGATCTCTGACATACTTCTTCAATAGGGAGATATGAAATACATCATGCACACTTGATATAGATGGTGGTAGTGCTAACTGGTAAGCCACTTTTCCACGTTTAGCTAGAATCTCATATGGTCCGACATATCTCGGACTTAGTTTCCCTTTCTGTCTGAACCGTTTCAAACCTCGCATAGGTGACACTTTGAGGAATACCTTATCACCTATGGCAAATTCAAGGTCTCGGCGTCTACTATCTGCATATTGCTTCTGGTGGTTCTGAGCTGCTCTCACTCTTTCCTTGATAATGTCAACTACTCGACATGTCTCTTCAACAAATTCGGGTCCAACAATACTACGTTCTCCAACTTCATTCCAAAACAAAGGAGTTCGACACTTCCTGCCATACAGTGCTTCATAGGGTGACATCTGTATAGTAGCCTGATAGCTATTGTTATAAGCGAACTCAATCAGTGGTAACTTCTCATCCCATGATCCTTTAAAATCAATTACACAGGCTCGAAGCATGTCTTCTAGAATCTGAATGGTACGCTCCGATTGTCCGTTTGTTTGAGGGTGGAATGCAGTACTTAACTTCAATGATGTACCCATAGCCTTTTGCAATCCTTCCCAAAACTTTAAAGTAAATCGTGGATCTCTGTCGGACATAATGCATTCAGGTACATCGTGTAATCTGACAATATTATCTACATACAACTTCGCTAAACTCTCCAGCGTAAACTGAGGTCGTCTAGCTATAAATCGAGCCGTTTTAGTCAGTCGGTCTACAATCACCCAAACTGCGTCAACTACTCGGGGAGTCAATGGTAACCCTGTGACGAAGTACATAGTGATGTAGTCCCATTTCCATGCTGGTTTCGGTAACGGCTGTAACAGTCCTGTAGGTCTTCGTCATTCAGCCATCATTCTCTGACAATTTAGGCATTGAGACACGAACTTGGCTAGATTTCATTCCTCTCCACCAATATAATTTGTTTAGGTCATGATACATTTTTGTACTTCGAGGGTGTATCGAATAGGCGGTGGTACGGGCTTCCTTAATTAGTCGGTGTCTAATGTCCAAACATTCTGTTTCAGGTACAAATATTCCTCCTTTGTACTTCAGTACCTTTTCATCATCTAAGGTGAACTCAGGAGTAGTCCTACCTTTTTCAATGTCTTCTTGTACCGTTCTTAGATAAGGGTCTGATTTAATAGCTGTTTTCACCTCATCAAGTGTATCAGGTACAATCTTCAATGTGGCAAATATATTTGCAAACCGATGGATAAACCCTTGGTTGGTTGATTCACCTGGTGCATCTATCACAAACTACTCATTATCGTAATTGAATACTTTTCCGATAGTACACAGTGCAACAGTAGTGCTAACCTCCCCTTGAGATTTTATCATTGCCTTTCTACTCAGCGTGTCAGCAACCACATTAGCTTTTCTCGGATTATACTGGAAATCACAATCATAGTCTTTCAATAGTTCCAACCATCTTCTTTGTCTCATATTCAACTCCTTCTGATTAAAGAGGTAGGTAAGACTCTTATGATCTAATTTAATCTGGAATTTCTCTCCGTACAAGTAATGTCTCCATATCTTGATAGCATGTACTACTACAGTAAATTCCAAATCATGAGTGGGATAGTTCTTCTCATGTGTCTTCAATTGTCTTGAGTCATAAGCAATTACTTGTTCTCTTTGCATAAGTACACATCCTAATCCCAATCTTGACGCATCAGTGTACAAAATAAATGGCTGTCCTGGAATCGAAATGGTCAAGATTGGAGCAGATATCAATCTAGCCTTCAATGTTTGAAAACTCTTCTCACATTTCTCAATCCAAACAAACTTTTTTCCCTTTTTAGTCAAACAGGTGAGAGGTACGGCAATTCGTGAATAGTCTTCCAAAAATCATCGATAATACCCAGCTAAACCTAAGAAACTTCTAATTTCTGCAACGTTCTTTGGTGCGTCCCACTTCACAATAGCTTCGATCTTGCTAGGATCCACTTTAATTCCTTCAGCGGATACAACATGGCCTAGAAAAGCGACTTCCTTTAGCCAAAACTCACACTTTGTAAATTTGGCGTAGAGCTTCTCCTTCCGTAATCGTTGCAGAGCAGCGTGTAGATTCTTAATTTGAGTTTCCTTGTCCTTGGAGTAGACCAATATATCATCGATGAATACAATAACCGACGTATCCAACATATCATGGAATACCCGATTCATAAGTTCCTTAAAGTTTGCTAGTGCGTTCGTCAATCCAAAAGACATGACCAAAAATTCATAATGTCCTTATCTAGTCCTGAATGCTGTCTTGACAATATCACCGTCCTTAATCTTCAACTGATGGTAGCCTGACCGAAGATCAATTTTGGAGAACACTTTGGCACCTTGCAACTGATCAAACATGCCATCGATCTGAGGCAATGGGTACCAATTTTTGATTGTCAGTTTATTCAGTTTCCGGTAGTCTATACACAATCGAGCACTGTCGTCCTTCTTCTTTACGAATAATACTGGCGCTCCCCATGGTGATATGCTAGGTCGGATGTAGCCCTTGTCCAGCAGTTCTTGTAGTTGTACTTTTAATTCCTTTAGTTCAGTAGGAGCCATTCGATAAGGTGCTTTAGATACTGGTGCGGCTCTGGGTATCTGATCTATAACAAACTTTGTAGCTTGGTCGGGTGGTAGTCCTGGTAGTTCTTCAGGAATTACGTCTGGAAAATCATGCATGACATTAATAACCTCCATTCGTGGTGCTTCCTTGGTAGGATCGACCACAGATTCTAGATACCCAACTGCTCCTTTCTCAAGGCACTTCCTAGCCTTTAATGCAAAGAGTATGAGCATTTGTTTACGGGGAAGTTTGGTTCCCGCAAAACTGAACTCTACTCCTTCCTTGTCTTTAAATGTCAGCTTCTTTTCGGCACATAATAGGGTTGCAGAATGCGGAGCTAACCAGTCCATTCCCAAGATGACGTCAAAGTCTGCCATTCCAAGTTGAATCAAGGTTGCATCCAAAGTTTTTTTCAATAAGAACTGGACATGGTCCACAAACTTTTTCTAATTCCACTTCTAATCCCATCGACGATCGTTCAAGCATTTGTAGTCTAAGGATTTGAGGGGTAGATTTAGCTTCTTTCCAAATGACACAGATATAAAAGAATGGGTAGCTCCTGAATCAAAGAGTACTCTGGCGGGAATGCCATTAATAGGTACGATACCTGTGATTTGTTCTGATTTAATCTACATGCTCACATAATGTAACACAAAATGATAAGATTCAGGTCATACCTGTGACCACATCAGGCGATGCAGCAGCATCCTCAGATGTAACCGCGTAAACTCTTCCTTGTTGTATGTGCTTCTTGGGCTTAGGACACTCCCTTGCAATATGTCCCAATTGATTACAGTTAAAGCATTTTATTCCTTCACCATTTTGCTTTGGTTGCAGTGGGACTGTTGAAGTGGTCTTGGCTGCAGCATTGAAACCTTGAGTACGGACGGGTTTAAATACCTTGGTGTTCCCTCCGTTGTGAGCAAAGTAGCTCTTTTTCTGGCTCGACTCTATCACTCGGCTTCATTGTAGATTTTCTTCTCAAGTCCCAAAACATGTTTACGTACGCTTCTCCTAAGTCCCATGACGAACCTTCGGGTCATTGTATCTTCCACTTGCATACTGATTGGTGCAAAGAAGAACAGCTCCTCACAACACTGTTGATATGCATCGATAATCATCTGTCCCTGATATAAATTCAGGAACTCCTTCTCCATAGAATCTCTGAAACTCCTAGGAAAATACTTCTCAAAGAATGCCTCCTTATATATATCCCAAGTCAATTGGATGTGCTTTGTCAATAGATACGTCCGTGTGGACTTCCACCAATGGTGTGCATCGCCTTTCAGCATGAACGTTGCACACAATACTTTCTCTTCTTCATTCACTGTCATCATCATGAAGTTTCTCTCCATCTCATCAATCCAGTGTGCTGGCCACAACAGATCAGCTAGCTTACCACTATACTCCTTGGGCTTCATCTTTAAAAAATGTTCAACTAGTCTGGAGTGGTCTAGTTGATGAGGAACATAAGCCCCATACATAGGTGGTTGGTATTGATATCCACCTGGAGCTACTTCAGGGTTTTTTACTTGAGCCTGCATGATGGGAGTCTGAGGTGCGTGGGGTAGTGTGTTACTTTCCCCTAGTACTGTGCTTGCCTATCCTGCTGGCATCGGTGTCGTCTGCACAGCTGGAAAAGCCATGCCTACGGCAGCTTGCATAGTAGCTTGTACTTGTTGTATTTGCTGCAGCTGTTGTGCCAAATTCATTACGGCTGTAGCCAGGTCTGTAGGTGGAGCTGGCAGATTTGTAGGATTTGTCTGCCCATTAACTAAGGACGGTGCTGTGTTCAGATTCTCCTGCGTTTCAGGGTGTATATGGCTGTCTTCCCCCACAGGTGGTGGTGGTGGAATAGAGTTACGGCTTTGTTTGGTCACTTTGCGTCCAACCATTATCTGTTCTGGTAGTGATGCCTAAAAATCATAGAATACATGAGGCAATCATTATTTAAATCCACTAGTCAATGATATTTTCAAATTTTTTAGATCATTCTGTCAGAAATACTGTATTTTCCATCGTAGGGTCGATGATGGGGTCGATGGATGTCCGATCCTAGGGTATGCGACCTTGAGAAATCACGGATACTTATCGAGAGCCTAGGGTCGATGGTAGGGTCGATGGATGTCCGACCCTGGGATCGACCCCTAGTTCTCTGTCAGATAACCGAGAGGCTAGGGTCGATGAGGGGGTCGTAGGTAGGGTCGGATGTTTTGGTCGAATTATCCGACCCTAGGACTGAAAACCAGGTTTTTAAATCCTGATTTTGAATCCTTTTCTCATTCTTTCTCCTCCTTTTCGACTCGGCTCGTTCCTCTGAGTTGCTACAGTAACAAATCCGACCGATTGGTGATTTTTGCTTCTCTTTTCGACGTCTACTCCTCTTCTACAGGTATGTTCTCTACGGTTTCATGTTTTTAGGGTTTCTAACTAGGTTTTTGCTCGTTTATATCGTTTTCTTCAAATTAAACTTTTTCCAACCATAAAAATTTGATTTTTATTGGGGGATTTTGTTGTTGATGACTCAATGGACGAAAGCCCTTAAAAATATTTGAGTTTTATTGGTTGGTTATCGAGAAACTTGAAATTTCCCATTATTGCCCTAATTTATCGAGATTTTTGATTTTCGTGAAATTTCCTCAAATTCAATCTCCTTAGATAAAATTTCCAGCTGTATGAGTCTTACAGGATCGTTTAGAATCTATATAAGTACTCCTGCCCACGTGTATGGGTGAAAAGTGAGGCTTTTGATCAATTTATGTCATTATATTGTCGAAATGTTTGGGTTTTTCATCTTTACTAAGCCAGTATCTGTTTTTTTTTTGTTTTTGCAGATAGTATGGTTCGTAGCAAAGTACCCAGGGTTCATGACCCAGTCCGCTTCTGTTCTAACGAGGCTGAGGCTCAATATGCCCGCTACGCTCGTAAGAAGGTAGAGGGATGTCGTCGGGTGGACTTGGCTAGCTTGGCCTTGTTTGATGTAGAGAGAGCGTTTGGTGACATGGGCTGGATTCCTCTGATCACCTACGACGCCTGTACTCATCCAGATTTGGTGAGACAGTTTTATTGTAATCTCCAAGTGGTGGGAGATTACAATGATACTGAGAGGGGTAGAAAGCTCAGGATCACTAGCTATGTCAAGGGAGTCGAGGTTTCCTTTGATTATCGGCGGCTAGCGGACCTTTTGGGCATTTCAAACGATGGCCCCTTGGTGTATTGTGCTCCCAGAGAGCCCCATTTCTTTTCCTTGGCGATGAGGGTTGAGATTGACCGTCAGCTTATCAGAGAGGATCACTGGGAGATGAAAGTGATCTACGAGAGGATCTCCCAGTTGACCCAGTATTTGCTTTACTGTATCTGCACTAGGCAGCTTGTCTGCCTCCCTTATATTATTATGCGAACGATGATCAGTGCCACACTGCCTGGTCATGTTGGCAACCTGCCTTATGGACGCATGATCACTACACTGCTTACCTGCCTGGGTGTTGATTTGGTGGATGAGAGGATTCAGGAAAAATCCTTCTCAACACCTCTGGATTGGGAGGCCATCTGTAAGATGGGCATGCGGGATGCTCAAGTCAGCGATGATGAGAGGAACGTTCTGGTGCGTCCTCATACTCGAGTGGAGATGGCAGATGCTGAGGCAGCAGCAGCAGCCGCTGGAGCAGGGGTTCATGGGGGTGATGCTGGGGATGATGATCATTTGTACGTGGATGTGGACTCCATACGTCCTCCATTACCTACACGTACTACGGGAGCTGGTCCTTCATATGCAGCTGGTCCTTCACATGCAGCTGGTCCTTCACACCTACCTTCTGATGACAAGATGGGGATACTGCGTGAGATTAGAGAGGCTCAACGCATGTTTGATCTGAGGATGGGAAAGCTACTAGATGCTCAGCACGTGACTGATCAGCGGGTGGCTGATCTCACAGCTAGTCATCAGACGACCCAGACTCAGATGGCTTGGTTGACTAGAGTCTATGCTGAGGATTAAGATAGAGAACGCGAGGCACCGCCTCCCCCATCACCTCCAGCTTCCTGATGTATTTTCTTTTTGTTTTCTTTTTGTACTTCAGAGTAATTGTCCGGGTTATGGACTGTACTCTGCTTTAGATATGTGTATATTCGTTTGTTCTTCTTTCGAGTGTATATAAATTTGTTTCTCATTTAATAGATGCACTATTCTCTGTTAATTTTGGTCTCATACAACACAGACGCTTATAATGTGTTATTATTACAGTTTTTAAATTTTATCCGATCTCAGTTCACAACTTTTGTGGTAGTATACTGGTTTAAAAAGACAGGGCCTGAGAGCTCTGATAGCAATTTGTCACACCCTAATTCCATACCTTTCAGAACGGTGTGATGAACCGCTAATAAACCAACGGTTCAACCAGGATCTCAAATAGGTTGTGTCCTTTAATTTAAAGCATACACATCCACAACCATAATCAGAATAAATACACAATAGCGGAAGTATTAATATTAAATGAACTGAGGATTTAACTATGATAATCATAAATAAAATATCAAATTATGTTGTATCAACCGAGACATAAGTAAATAAAATATCAAATTATATTTCCTTAATAGTTCAAATAAAAATCTAATCGAAAACGCATGAGTTGCACTCGCATGAGTTACACTCGCATGAGGAGTCATGCATCTCCACTATATCTTCAACCTCCATTGCAGCCACGTTCCCGTACACAAAAGCATTCATATAATCTTCCACAGTGGTACTTGCATCATCAACTAAAAATATTAGACGTCGAAAGTGTGAGCATACATCATGGCTCAGTGAGCAAACAAAACAATGTAACAAACATATGCATGCCTTCAATTCATATCATTGGTCTGGTTTTTAAGTTAGCAATGTGCTATAGAAAGGTTCGGTGGCCGCCTCACCTCTATACACGACTGTGTGAAGCTGCCCAAAGGTAATATTTATTGTCATCCCACATGCACGAACCATGGAATAGAGATAGTGCTAAAGTGCTTAGGACCACACCGCATCACACTTCCCCTGATACTCTACCCATACCAACACGTAAGCCCCTGTTGGCGAGGGCTTGCAAACTGGGCTCGCAACTAACCAATCCTAATGTCAAACAGTGTAGCCAAGGCCTCACCCCAGCATCCCTCAATATGTCCATAGAGATAGAGCTATGGTCCCCCGGCAGAGTCGAAGACTACACGGTCCGAGACCACCTCCCCTGATACCCTATGACGTAATAGTTCTGCTAAGGTAATGGCGATACGATGATGTCAGTGGACAAGACGTGAGTAGTGATAGAGCTAGAGTTTGGTGACCTAGTTGAACCACAATGTCACGTCCTCCCCCTGATGTTTCACTTGCATCAAGTACACTAACCACACGCATACATTCACATGTCTATTCCTAGCATCATCAACATCATGTTATAAATAAAATAGAATTAAATATGCATGAACATTATTAGCAGGAATATTATATGACATGTTGAACGCACATTACAGGCATACACGCATAGAATCAGTCATGGCATTGGACTCACGAAAATGAAAATAGTTTATTATTAGCCAATTAGTTTATGTATTGTTCCCTCACCTTTGCTTGAGTGTAAATCATCTTTCAAGCTCTAAGAATCAACTTTATATCAATAGGAAAACCTAACAAATCGATATATTTTAATTACAATTCATTCTGACAGTTTTAGGCTTGCTGTTAAGCTAGGGTCGCAGGTAGGGTAGCAGTTATCTGCGTCCCCAGGGTATAGGGTCGATGCTAGGGTCGGATGTTCCATCGACCCTATGTGCGCCCGTAGCTTCCTTGGGATTCTCAAAAGCTAGGGGTCGAACCTGTGGTCTGGTAGGGTCGATTCCCAATCGACCCTACGTGCGACCGCACGTGTTTTGAGTCGACCTCTTCATTTTACAGTCTAATCTTTCAAGTTTGGGACCTTTGGCTTACTTCCACAGTCCATTCTATGCTTGTTCTATGGATTAAAACTCTAGGTTACTTGCTTACATTGTCTACCATGATTCCCTCCATGGATTTCATTGAAATCTTTCCATGGATGGATGATTTGGGTCTCTCCTAGATCATACCCTCTAAATGAACTATTCTAAGGTCTTAAACAATTCATGGAAAACATATCCATACCTTAAGTTTGCTGAGATTCAAAGGGTTCTCTGAATTTCTTCTCTTTAGTCTTCTTCTCCAATTCTCCTTTTCTTCTCCTTCTCCTCTCTTTCAATTAGGGTTTCAAAAGGAGTGAAAGGGGTTTAGGGACGTCTTATTTATAAAGAAAAACCTCCCAAAATAAGCCCCATTGAGATTAGGAAAGAATCCCCTTGAAATTTGGAAAGTTTCCTATTTATGGTTTCTTTCGGTGATCCTAGGGTCGATGAGGTGGTCAGAGATCCCGTCGACCCTAGGGTCTCAGTTGTTCGACCTTATGTTTAAAAATTTGGGGTCTGACTTCCTAATGTGGTGGGGTCGACCCTGCCTATTTGGGTATGCGACCATACCCCCTATTTTACTATTTTTAGGTCAGTTTAATACCTGGTCTCGCTATTTCCTTCACGCACTTGGTCCATTTGGCTCGACCATGATAGGTAGACCTGGTACAAGGTGGCAAGACCGGTTAGTTCGATACGGGTCTTTCAACTAGTTTAGTGAAAGGTGTACCCATCTCGTTTAACTGTTAGGTGTTGGCTGACCTCATGGGCATTTCTAATGACTGTCCATTGGTCTACTACGTACCAAAGGGACCCCAGTTCTAATCAGTGAGGATGCATTCAGAGGTGTGCAATTAGCTTCTTTAAGACCTTGGCTGGGAGATGAAGGTAGTCAACCATTCATCCAGAGCTTTGGGTGTACTGCAAAATCATCCAGTATAACCAAATTTCCTAGAGTGATCACTATGTGAAGGTCTTACAGCTGACCCAGTATCTCTTTTATTGTATCTGCACCAGGCAGTTAGTCTGTCTTCCTCATATCATCATCAAGACCATGCACAGAGCCACAACGCCTAGCCTAAAGGGTAACCTACCCTATGGGCACTTGATCACTACACTACTCGCTTTCATGCAGGTAGAATTGGTAGATGAGTGGATTTGAAAGACACCTTTTCAATTGACCTTAACTGGAAGACCATCTATAGGATGGGGATGTGAGATGTGCAGGTCAGTGACGAGGAGAGAAACTCTATGGTGCATCCTCTTACTCGAGTGGCAGCAACTGATCCGGAGACGGCAGCAGTGGCAATAGCAGAGGCATCAAGGAGTGACGATGATGAGGAGGATGATGACCCAATGTACATGGACTATAGGAGCTGGACCTTTTCGGACTTCTCATTGGTCTGGCCCTTCGCACCCACCACCAGATGATATGATGGTGCTACTACGTGAGATTTACGATGCTCAGTGCATGACTAATGGGTAAATGGCAAGTCTCACCAAGAGTCTTTGGGCAACCAAGGCACAGGTAGCCTGGCTCACGAGGATGTTCGTCGAGGACCGTGATCGAGACCAAGAGGCACCTCCTCCTCCAGTGCCATGATATGATATTTTCTTTTTTTACATGTATTATAGAGTAACTATCGAGACTGTAAACTGTACTTTGGCTCTTGATGTACATTTGCTATTTTAACTTCAGGTTTATATATAGGCATATCCATATTGTTTCTCATTTACATATGTGAATTATTTTCTTTTTAAGTTATGTCTCGAACAACACAGGTGCTTATGGTGTGTTTATATTACGATTTTTAATTAATCCTAACTCAGTTCACGACTCTCATGGAAATGTTTTGGTTTAATAGAGCAGAGCCTAGAGCTCTAATATCAAGCTATCACACACTAATTCTAGATTAACCAGTGGTGTAATGAACAACCATGAGAACCAATGGTTTAAACCAGGATCTCGTATAGGCCGTGCTCAACCGGTTAAACAAAGTACATTCCACAATAGTAATTAGAGTAAATAACAATAGTAGAAGTATTTATTAATGATGAACTGAGTAGCTAACAGTGGTAATAAATAGTTAAATCCACTTATTCTCATTGACTCAAGACATAAAGTAAAATAACCAATAACATGTTCAAGAAATCAAGAATAGGTAAACTAATCAAAAACACATTGATTGTATTCGCATGATAGATCATGCGCTTCTTCCAATAGTTCCCCGTCTAAAGCCACTACATGTCCATACGTCGAAGTGTTCACAAGATCTTCTAGGGTAGGACCTACGTCAACAATTAGAAATATTTGACGTCGAAAGGGTGAGCATACATTACGGCTCAGTGAGCAAACAAAATAATGCACAACCATATGCATGCATTCAATTTATATCTTTGGCCCGATTTTAAGTTCGCAATGTGCAATAGAAAGGATTGGTAGCCATCGCACCTCTATACACGAGTGTGTGAATCGGCCCTATGGATCAATACCATTGCCATCCCACATGTACCCACCATGGAATAGAGATAGAGCTAAATTTGTCTGGATTACACACCGCCAACACTTCCCCTGATGCCCTACCCACACGAACACGTAAGCCCCTGCTACCAAGGGCTTGCAAATTGGTCTCACAACTAACCAATCCTAACGCCATCCAATGTATCTAAGGCCTTACCCCAGTATCCCTCAATTCATTCATAGAGATAGAGTTAAGGCCCCCCGAGAGAGTCAAAGACCATACGGTTTAAGACCACCTCCCTTGATGCCCTATGACGTAATAGTTATGCTAAGGTAATGACGATACGATGATGTCAGTGGACAAGACTTGAGTAGAGATAGAGCTAGAGTCTAGTGACCGAGCTGAACCATAATGCCACATTCTCCCCTTGATGCTCCACTTTCATCTAGCACACTAACCACATACACAATCACATGCCTACTCCTAGCATCATCATCATCATGTTATAAATAGACATAAATAAATATGCATGAATAGAATATAGCAATAATATTGGATGACAAGTGAGATACATATTACAAACAAGCAAGCATAAAATCAATCATGGTATGGAATATAATAAAATAAAATAGTTTGTTATTATCCAATTAGTTTAGGTCTTGTTCTCTTACCTTTAACAATGTTCGATCTTCTCCAAGATTTATAAATCACTTTTGAATCACTTAGAAACCTAAGAAGTTTATGGATTTTAAGTTAGAGTTTAAGTTCACCAAGGTACAATAGTCAGAAGTCTAATCTGGAGTCAAACAAACTTCCAGAGGCTGTCTGGTCATAGGAGTGGCTGCACCTGTGGTTTCAGTATTTGCTATCATAGGGAGTGTGGTCGATACGTGTGGTCACATATCATGCGACCACACATGCAACCATACCTTCTCTGGGACCTTCCCGAGAGCGTGTGGTCGATCATGTAATCCCCATGTGGTCGACCATAGCTACGACCATACGAAGTTTTAGTCGGCTTTTATCCTTAGTCCAACCCCTTCATGATTTGATTCCTTGGTTTATCATTAGGGTCCATCCTATGTCAATCATTGGCCTTAAATTCATAATTTTTGCAAAGTTTATTGGTCCTAGTCTATTCCCCATGGTCTTTCCCTGAGATTTGCTCATGGAGTCTCATGGTTGAGATGCTACTTTGATTCAACATCACAATTACAATGGAAAATCCTATTCTAGGTGTTCTACTGCTACAGGGAAAGGTTCCATACCTTAATTTTGTAGAAAACTTGAACCTTCTCTGCAACTCTTCCTCCTAGCCTTCTTCTTCAAATCTCCTTCTCTTTCTCCTTTTATCTCTCTTTCAATTTGGGTTCTAAAAGAGGGGGAGGGGCTATGGGACATGCTTAATATAGAAAGAAACTCTCCATATAGAGTCCCACTCTAACTAGGAAATAGATTCCCTAGTTTAGGAAAGTTTCCTAAACACTGAGTCAGTTCAACATTGTGTGGTCGCACGTGTGATCGCATAATTCATCAACTATACATCCCAAATATGTGACCACACGTTGTGTGGCCTCATGTCTAATTGACCACACCACTCAAAAATGCAAGCACTCAACCAAAATAAACTGGTTTTTAATTTTTGACTGGTTGCTTCCACTTAGCCTTAAACAGTCAACCACACCAACTAAATCTAACTTGTTACTTACCTTATCATGTGGTGTCATCATATAGTTGGTTTACTTAAGCCGATTATGATTGGAAGACCAGTCACAACACTAGAATGTAAGGTTATACCGGGTTTGTGGCTTATGGGTCTTACAACTCTACCACCCTTAGAAGAAATTTCATCCTCAAAATTTACAAGCATGGATTTTATAGCGATAGTAGTAGACGAGGCCACCAGAATGGCTTACAAGCAACATGGTGAGTTCTAGCAAAGGATAATAGGAACTCTAACAAGGGCTATGTGCAATGGCACTGCCTTTGTATCAATTCTGGAAAAAGTATCAAACTTATTGGGACAACTTGCTCAAGGTCTCCAAGAACAATAAAGGGGCATGGTGGCACAAATAGTAGCCGAGTACCACAACCAAGGAAATTATCAAGGACCTCTAGAAGAGGTATCTGTAGTGCAAGATAAAGGTAAACAGGCGAAGAGAACCCTAGAAAAAGAAGCTCCACAGGAGGTGTTTATGGTGCCTAGAGTTGGGAATGAAGAGCCTCTGGTGGAACCACCATCCATTGTTATGAGAACCCAAATGCCACCTAGGGTGGGTCACTAAAAATATTCTCAGTGAGGAAGTCGGAAGCACCTCATGCAACAATGCACTCGACCCGCTAGAAGGGCACCGTTGCCAAAACCTAAGGAAGTTGTTACCTGCCTCTCTTGTCGAGTGGTGGGGCATGAGCCTTAGGACTGCGAAAAGTATTGGGAATGCTAAGCCTTTATGTGAGCGCAGGCCTCATACTGACTTGAAGAAGTTTCGAGGATTGGGTAAGCCTTGCACTCCCTCGATTATTAAATATCATAGCTGATATGTGTTGACCTTGTGAGTTGTAGTGTGGGGTAGACACTCATACGTATGAGATAAGAACTTACACTGTGACATGATTTCAAAGGTGAAATCCATATAAATTCGGGGAATTATAAGACCCACTCTGGAATCATCACACTTCGGATCTCTCTGTATCGGGTCTTACTATACAAACACTTGACACCATTACTTTTGACCCTCCATATGATGTGGGCTTCACTTCTTGGATCACTTAGTGATGGTAGAACATGTCGGAGGAGGTACACAAAACCTATGAAGCATCCCTTCCGAATTGGGCCCATAAAACTAGGCCTAAATATATTTTTAAGCCCAAGCAAAGGCATAATAAGAGGAACGATCATCCGCC
>CM053265.1:39718080-39749114 GCA_028583415.1 Protea cynaroides
TAGTATCCTACCAATCGAAGAAAGCTTATAACTTCTATGACTGCCTTTGGAGCTCCTCAGTTGAGTATAGCTTTAACCTTGCTTGGTTCTACTGATATTCCTTTGGCAGATACGACATGACCCAAAAAGGTGACTTCTGTCAACGAAAATTCACACTTCTTGAACTTAGGAAGTAGCTTCTCTTGTCTAAGTCTTTGTAAGACTAGACGAAGATGCACGACGTGATCTTCCACACTCTTTTTTTTTGTTGAAAATCTTCCATACTCTTCGAGTAAACAAGAACGTCATTGATAAACACAATCATGGAGTGATCTAAGAAATTGTGAAACACTCAATTCATGAGTTTCATGAATGGCATTGGGGCATTAGTTTATCGAAAAGACATGACTATGAACTCATAGTGTGTGTATCGAGTTCTAAAAGCAGTCTTTGGAATGTCACATTCTTTGATCTTCAGTTGATGGTATCTAGATCAAAGATCGATCTTGGAGAATACTTGAGTAGCTTGGAGTTAATTAAATAGATCATCAATCTTGGGCAGAGGATATCAATTATTGATAGTAAGATTATTCAACTCACGATAATCGATGCATAATCGGAAGCTTTCATCTTTCTTCTTAATAAACAAGACTGGCGCACCCCAAGGGGATAAACTAAGTCTTATAAATCCATTATCTAAGAGCTCTTGGAATTGAACCTTTAGTTCCTTTAACTCAGAAGGAGTCATCCTCTAGGGGGCTTTAGACATAGCAGCAGCTTTTAGGATTAGATCGATTACAAACTCGGTTTCATTATCAGGAGGTAAACCAGGTAAATCATTGAAAAACACATCTAGGAACTCATTAACTACATAAATCTGGTTAAGGGTTGGTACCTCTACTGTAGTGTCAACCACAGATGCTATGTAACCAATGCAGTCTTGTTACAACAGTTTATAGGCTTGCATTACAAATATAAATAACTTTTTACCCTTCTTAGGTTTATCTCTAATGAATTCGAAAGCTTTTCTATTGGATGATTGGAAAAGAATCTTCCTTTCAGCACAAAATACACTAGGTCAGTAGGTGGAGAGCTAGTCCATGCTTAACATAGCATCAAAATATGATATGTTGAATTGAATCAAATTAACATTCAGATTCTAATCTTCTAGCTAAACTTGACATGGTCCATAGTACTCTATCAGTACTACTTCCAGTCCTAATGTGGTTCGAACAACCAAATCAGATACTAATTGCTTGGTAGTTAGAGATAGTTTTTTAGCTAACTCAGGTGGCATAAATGTGTATGTGGCTCTAGAATCAAAGAGTATTCGAGTCGGATGATCGAAAATCTGAAGAGTGCCTATCGTGTATAGTCCATGCATTAATACATACACAAGTGTGCAGTAGTATTGAAATAATCACAATCTGGAATATAAAATACCTGTCACTACTCCAAGGGCTCTTTTCACTTCCTTAGCTGACATTGCAAATACCTTGCCCTATGATGCATTAGCAGCTTTGGGCAGTTAGATCTAATATGACCAATCAGCTAACAGTTGGAACATTTGATTGGTCTAGTAGGACTGGTATTCGTAGGGGACTATATAGCAGACATTGTAGTGGCAGCACTCTTATTCTTCAACTTAATCTAGAATGGCTTCTTGGCGATCTTTTTTTCAAGAGTAGTAGTAAATTTCTTTGCTAAAGCATTCTTGGCCTAATAGCGGTCTTAAAGGGAATCTTCGATGGCTTTTGTAGTTTGGATACACTCTGTGTAGCTCATATGTCCACGAGTCTCAACAATAGCTCTAATTGTACCTCAAAGTTCTTCGAAGAACTTCCTTGTCTTGGCTTATTTGGTATGGATACAGGTAAGGGTGAAGTAAAAGAGTAACTCGAACTCAATCTGATATTCCAAAACAGTCTTTTGGCCTTGATACTGACTCAGATATTCTATCTCCTTATTATCATGGAAGCTTCTCGAGAAGTAGTTGTTGAAGAATGCTTCCTTAAACATAACCAAGTGACAAGGGGATTCAGTGATGCAAGAATAGTCTGGTTTGATTCCCACCAGGTGTAAGGTTCACCTTCCATCATGTGACACACAAAGAATACATTGTTCGTCAATTAGTACCACCATCTTGAAATACTTCTCAATTGACCGCATCCAGATTGTAGGTTGTAGTGGGTTATTACCCACTCATGTGAATTTCAGCGGCTTCATCTTCTGAAGCCTTTGTAGCAATATAAAGCATTCAACCTTCGCGGCATTATTCAGAAATGGGGCAGTAGGCACTCCTAAATTTAAATGATGAATTGGTTGTGGCAACAATATGGGATGGGCAATTGCAGTGGTTGTCATAATTGCATTTAATCCAGGAGGTGCTAGTACAGTGGCGGCTGTAGGGGCAAAGGGAACACTGGTCTGTACAAGGGTTTGTCGCAAAACTATGATGAGTTCATTCATTGTTTGATGTTGTAGCTGCTGCTGCTACTACTATTGTTCCATGGATCTTGCAAGGTTTCCAATGATAGCTGCTAGGTCAGCAGTGGTATTTACAGGAGAAGGTGGAACATTTCCAATAACAGTAGGATGCAAGGGTGTGTTTTCCCTAGGATTTTGACCATCATTTGGATTCTATCGATTGCCACAGGTACTAAGGGCCATTGAGAAGGATGATGTATATTCCTAGGTTTTCATTTACAATCCTATTGACTTCACATAACTTTCTATAACTTGTTTCAAATCACATTTAGAAGTTGTTAGGATGTTTTTAACTAATCAAATATGATTTTCTTAAAATATTTGTTATCTTCAAGTTTTTCCCATATCGATTTTACCCAAAATATCTTAAATTGCATTTAATAAATGAATTATCGATTTCCTATGCTTCAAATGCCAAAACAGTCCCTCTATGACATGTTTAGAACATTTTTAGCCATTTAGAATCTCTTTTCAGTGTATCGACAAGAGTTCCATATTTTGCATGTCAGCTATTCGATGCATTTCACTCAAAATTTCCAACGAAGCAACTCCTACTCAGTTTATAATTAATTCCAACCGTGTTTTATTCCTTTATAAATGTTACTCATTCATCTAACATTTTTCTCTACTTGATTCCTCACACACATTCCTTTCTTGTGTGTTTTGCAGTGAAATGGTTATACCACTTGCTTTCGATGCTCACAAGTTTCATTTTCACACTGGGCAGGATGCTTGGCCTAGATTCAAGGGTGCTTCCATCGAGATTGGGAGGTTTGTAGACTTCGAGAGGCTACAACGCTTTACTGTTGGTGAGGCATTTACTGCATTAGGCTGGGCACCAATTCTAAGCTATAGGATAGTCTCCATACCTAATCTGGTCAGATTATTTTACTGTAATCTTCAAGTGGAGACCGATCTCGTGGATAAGCATTTGGACATAGGTCTAGGGATATCTAGTAGGGTAAATGGTAGGGATATCTACTTCGATGTCTGTCATTTGGTGGAGTTATTGCATTTTTCAACGGCAAGCGACTGTATCTAAGTCGGGTTGGGTTCTTCTTCATCTGATCATATTTTAGAGACTTTCATGCAAGTGATCTAGAGTTAATTGCATATACCAAGACAAAAATATGTCAAGTCTGGGTATTAATCGATTCAAAGGGTCTATAGACAGATTATTTAGCACAACATCATCCTTAGGAGTAGACATAGGGAGGCGATTGTGAGCTTCAATGAGTATGTAACTTACTGTGTCTGTACTCGTTATCATTTGTGATTGCCTTATATTCTGATGAGGAGGATGATTGTTACTACGTATGGCGGCAAGAGAAATTTTTCATATGGTCTACTGCTCACATGGTTGTTCAGAGAGTTACCCATTGACATCTTCGCTGACGAGGGATTAGAGACGTCAGTACACTCTGATTTTTGTTGGCATGCATTGGGACACAAAATGAAGTATTGAGAAATGACAAGTTGGTGGCTATTCTTCCACCAGTTATCTCTCCTATCACTTTTTACTGACTTACAGAGGAGGAGGCAGTAGCTAACGCTGCAGCGATGGCTGCAGAGCATACACGGGCAGAGGATGTTTCGATGGATTCAGCTAGTTTTGATGACAATGCAGGGGGAGACAATGGCAAAGATGTAGATGATGTAGAGGGTACTCAGCAGTAGGGTACACCCATCACTGAGGGTAGAGACACTCCCTCAGCATCGGTGGAAGATCATTGTCCTATGCCTATTGTTCCTAAGCCTACTGTTAAGGATTTTGTATTGCATCATTCAAGGACATTGAGATGAGGTCCATGAGATGTGAGAGGCTATGAGGATTGTAGGCTTTATTTTCCTTTCAAAGGGAGTCAGTAGTTTATGTCTAGTAGAGGAAAGACTTTTTCTTTTTTCTTAGCTCATAGTTTATTTTCCCCTTTTTGGAAGTACTTTCTTTTGTTTAGTTGGTCAAGTGATAGATTGGGTTGTGATCTACATTTTCTTTTGTAACAAATATCATTTTATAATGTGGATCGAGATTTTTGAACACTTAATATATTATGATCTTTTTACAGTTTATGCCATTGTAAAACAAGTGCTTATTATTTGTTTTCTTATAAGCTTTTAATTAATCTTAACTAGTCATGGTTCAATTTACTCTGTTAGCAGTTGTAGATGCATGTAAAGTGAACTGCTCTGATATCACTTTTTGTCACACCCTAAATCCTTAGCATTTTGGTATGACCATGGTTCCTAACTGTACAAGTACTACCATACAAAGAATCCATTCACAATCATCACATAACACAACTCTTTCGTGAGTCACAACATAGATTTTGGGAATCACAGAGCACAAATCAATAATAGTGGAATCAATAACCAAGAACCAATACACCAAATCTAATTGTATTAGATAATTGTATAAAAGTTTATTTGTCTTCAAAACAAGACATAAAATTAAATAATATCAAGTACTAAATACATAAATAAAAACCTTACGGGTCTAACAATGCCTGGACAAATATCAAAATTCAAGATAAAGTAAAAATCCTAATAAAGTCTTATCTCTCAGATAGAGACATCTTCTATACTTCAAAAATATTGGCTTCTACCATAAAGACAATCATCACATTCACATGAGAAATCATGTGAATCTTCTTCTGGTTCTTTATCTTTAGCCATATCATTATCAGCTAAGTTATCTGCAAAATAATCTAAAAAAAATGTATATGTACAAGTGTGAAAAAAACCACACACTCAATGAGAAATTAGTACACATAAGTACGCAATGCATGATAAGTTATTAAGGTTTAATGGTCGATGATTAAGCATGTGCAAGTCACCTCACACCTAAATCCTGGTAATGAACATGTAAGCATGGGTGAAGGGAATGCAATACACTTGGCTCCTCACCTTATGTAAAATATTACCCCAAGAATGAAGATACAACCCATGTACACTGACCTGGCATCATACCAGTATTCCCCCATCATAGGCTTCCTCCTGCCATCACAGTAGTAAGTCTCATTTTACTTCTCTGGCTGCTCTCGATCCATCATACGAGCACTTAAACTGGACTCATCCCTAGCTCTCACCTGAGACACTAGAGGCTGGCACCCAATCCATGTTTGAATCCTTGCTCTAGCTACGAAAGAGTTTGACCTATGAATGGTCCACAAATAAGCCTATGCCAATACCTAAACCCCTATTGGTAAGGGTTGCCTATCACATGATATTAAAACTTAAACCAATAAATATTACTAATATAGGTATTTGTATCATAGTTTAATGGACCAAGATAAACCGTCCCATTCTAGCTATCTAAATCTACTAGGACACAAGAAAACGATAAACAATCATGTTATCAAACATTCCACAATCAATTAATCCAATATAGAGTTATAATATGCAAATGCATGAATAATTATCACAGTTATTGGATGGCTATTATCACACATAATCCAAAGAAGTAGAAGGCACATACATACAGAAACAAGAAAATAAAACATGTACTAATCCCTCACCTATATCTGGTGAGCTAATCTTTAATCTGTTGCAGACAGAGTCCCTTTTCCTTATTTTCTTAGGTCGACTTACCTATTTCAATTAAGGTATGAATGTAACTTATGATTGTTTAGTCTCATTTCCATTAGGTTTAGGATATCTTCATTAGTCTTAGAAACATGTCTGAGGGTCACTTGGTTAAGTCTCTCAGTCCATGGTTGAAAATACAACCAACCCAGGCTTGCTGTAATGTGGTGGTCGATGGAGGTGGTCGATTAGCTATGGTGATCGATCATCTTAGTTGTAAGACGCACACTCCACTAATCCAGTTTAACCGTGTCGTGCCAGGTCTTCCCATCATTCCTGGACCAAGTGGACCGAGCATGTGAAGATAGATCATAAACCAGGTATGAGAATCAAGTTAAAAATATTGAATGGTCGAATACCTGGGTATGTATGGTCAACCATAAGGAAGGAAACAAAAATCTCAAGTCTAGAACCACACGATCGATGATTTTGACCCTACGGTCAATGGATTCTATGACCGTAGCCATCGACTGTAAGACCCCAGATCAGACTCCGAGTTTTGGAAACTTTCCTAAATTAAGGGATTGCTTTGCTAATTGAAAGAGGAATCTATATAGAGAGTTTTTCCCTATATGAAGGACATCCCTCAACCCTTTTTCACTCTTTTAGAACATTAGTAAACTCTTGAGAAAGAGAAGTGAAGATAAGGAAGAGAAAGAGAAGAAGAAAAAGATAAGGAAAAAAATTTGCTGAGAAGAGATTGGCTCTCTATCACAGGCAAATGTATGAACCTAATCTCTAGAGATGTAAACTCTAAGGAATAAGACTTCTATGGAAGATAGGCAATATCAACCTAATATGATCCATCTGATTTCCTTGAGAAAATCCCAAGGAGAACCATGAGGAGTGAGTTTGATGGTTAGGGTTGATAAGAAACTGCTAATGATGGCCATAAAATGACCTTAGAATTATCCCATTAAAGATCAGAAGAACTGACCCAGGAAAAACTTGAATTGCATGTAGTCTGTGACCAAAAATCTCAAGGTCGCAGCTACAGTCGACCACTGCATGACCATCATGATTAGAGGATCGACCATAGGTATTCGGGAAGATTTTAAAAATCATATGGTCGCATCTACGGTCGCACTATATGCGACCATATGGTATCGATCGTAGGCAGTAAGGTCGATACAGTATGAGACCATATGACCAATCAGACACATATCAGTGCTCTATTTTCATTTTCGACTACTGTAACATGTTACATATGAACCCTAACTTAAATTAATATAACTTTTAAGTTGCTAAATTGATTGAAAGAGAATTGCAAGGTTTGGAAGGAGATTGAGTATTGGTAACTGGTGAGGGAACAAGACCTAAACTAATTGGATAATAACAAACTATTTATTTTTATTGAGTCCAATACCATGATTGATTCTATGCGTGTATGCTTGTAATGTGCATCTCACATGTCATCCAATATTCCTACTATTACTGTTCATGCATATTTAATTCCGTTTATTTATAACACGATGATGATGATGACGCTAGGAAAAGGCATGTGAATGTATGTGTGTGGTTGGTGTGTTGGATGCGAGTAGAGCATCAAGGGGAGGACATGGCATGGTGGTCTTTGACCTCCTCACTAGACTTTAGCTCTATCTCTACTCAAGTCTTGCCCACTGACATCGTCGTATGGCCATTACCTTAGCAGAACTATTACGTCGTAGGGCATCAGGGGAGGTGGTCTCGAACCGTGTGGTCTCTGACTCTGCCAAGGGGCCTTAGCTCTATCTCTATGGACGTATTGAGGGATGGTGGGGGGAGGCCTTGGATACACTATATGGAATTAGGATTGGTTAGTTGTGAGCCCAGTTTGCAAGCCCTCACTAGGGGCTTATGTGTTGGTATGGATAGGGCATCAGGGGAAGTCTTGGTGGTGTTCGATCCAGACACTTCAGCACTATCTCTATACCATGGTGGGTGCATGTTGGACGGCAATGTGATTAATCCATTGGGCAGATTCACGCACTCGTGTATAGAGGTGTGGTGGCTACCAAACATTTCTATAGCGTATTGCAAACTGAAAAATTAGACCAAAGATATGAATTGAATGCATGCATATGTTTGTTGCATTGTTTTGTTTGCTCACTAATCCGTGATGTGTGCTCACCCTTTCGACATCGAATATTTTAGTTACTGATGCAGGTCCTACGTTGAAGAATATATGAATGCATCGACTTACAGACATGTTGCCACCATAGACGTAGAAGTTGTTAAGGATGCGCATGATTCATCGTACGAGTGCAACCAGTGCATTTTTAATTAGTTTAGCTATAATTGACTAATGGAACATGTAATGGATTATTTATTTTTATATCTTGTGGTTTGGAGATAATTGGATTAAATACTTATTTATCACTATTAGACTCTAAGTTCATTATCTGTAAGACTTTTGTTTATTTGTTTATTACCTCTGATTATTACCATAGAATCTGTGTGTGGTTTGATATGGTGGGTACGACCCTTACGTTGAACCATTGGTTGAACTGTTGGTTTATTGGCCATTCATCAGACTAATCTAGTTAGACCAAAATTGAGGTGTGATAACTTGGTATCAGAGCATCTCAGGTTCTTTCCATTGACCTAACTACTTCCACGTGAGTCATGAACTTAGATAGGATAAAATTAAAAACTATAATAAGAACAAATCAAAAGCACCTATATTGCTTGAGACATAAACTAAAAAGAGAATAATGCACATATGTAAATGGGAAATCGAGCTGATATATATTTATATATATCCAAATGAGAGTAAGACAAGATACATCCGAATCAGAGTATGGTCCATAAATTTAGACAGTTACTATATAAAATAAGTGAGAAAAAGAAATAAATGATATCATGGAGCTGGAGGTGCTAAAGGAGGAGGTGTCTCACGGTCTCTATCATAGTCCTCAGCATATACTCTCGCGAGCCAGGCCACCTGAGTCTGAGTAGCTCAGAGACTAGCTGTCAGATCCGCTACCCGCTAGCTTATAGAGCACTGGGCATCTAGAAGCTCTCTTACTCTCCAATCAGTCATGCGTTGGGCCTCCTAAATCTCACGTAACAGTCCCATCATGTCATCTGGTGGTGGGCATGAAGGGCCAGCTGAATGTGAAGCCCGAGAAGGGCCAGCTCTAGTAGAATGTTGTTGTAATGGAAGAGGGATGGCATCCACATCCATATACATCCGATCATCATCCTCCTCATCATCACTCACATGTACCTCTGCTATTGCTACTGTTGCTGCCTCTGCATCTGCTCTCGCTACCCAAGTGAGAGGATGTCTCATAGTATTCCTCTCGTCATCACTGACCTTTATTTCTCTGATGCCCATCCTATTGATGGCCTCCCAATCAAGGTCAGTTGGGAAGGTGTCCTTAAGGATCTTCTCATCCACTAGGTTCACCTGTAGATGAGCGAGTAGGGTGGAGATCAGCCGCCCGTAAGGCAAGTTACCTCTCGAATTAGGCAACGTAGCTCTATGCATAGTCCAAAGAATAATATATGGAAGGTAGACTGGCTGCCTAGTATAGATATAGTACCACTGGTACTGAACCAGCTGTGAAACCATCTCGTAGTATCTGCCCTGGGGAATAAGATTATGTTGGATAATCTTATAGTAGACCCGTGGCTCTGTACGCAGGTTGACTGCTTTCATCTCCCAACGGTCATCCCGAAGAATCTGGTTATGAATCTATGCACGCAACTGTGTAGACAGAAACTGTGGCTCCCTGGGTCCATAGTAAACCAACTGACCATCATTCGAGATGCTCAGGAGATCAGCCAACTCTTGACAGTTGAAAGAGATCAGAACCCCTTTCACCCAGTTAGTGATCCGAAGCTTTATACCCCTATAAACATTCTCTAGGTCACCCTCTACCTGTAGATGATAGTAGAACTGCTTGACCAAGTCTAGGAGAGTGCAAGCCTCATATAGAATCATTGGAAGCCAGCCCATGTCACCAAACACCCTTTCCACATCAAACAGGGCTAAATGGTCTAAGTTAACACATCTACCCCCTTCCACCTTCTTTTGATTAAACCAAGGATATTGTGTTTCTGCTTCCATGGATTTTTAAGCGACGTGGGTCATGAACTTGAGGAACATTAGTGCGAACCATGATAACTACAAGAGAAGAAAATACGAAAAACAAGTTAGATAAATTTGAAAATTTTACAGCATAACGACATAGAATGGGAAAAAGCCTTACTTTTCACCCAAACTTTTGGGTAAGAGGACTTACATAGGTCCCAAACCATCTTGCAAGGTCATACAATCGAAAATTTAAACTTGGTAGGTTGAATTTGAAGAAATTTTGACAATTGGGAAAAACCCCAAAATTTAGGTCAAAAAATGGAAATTTTCAAGTTTATATTAAACTAACCGATGAAATTCAAATTTTTTTGAGGGCTTTCATCCATTGGGTAGCTAATAGAAAAAGCCCCCAATAAAAATCAAATTTTTATGATCAGAAAAATATTAATTAGAAGAAAACCCTACAAATGGTAAAAAGCCTAGTTATGAGAGCTTAAAAATGGAGAAAAGTAGACAACATACCTCAAGGAATGGAATGGAGATCGTGGATCGATGGAAAAATCATGATGTTTGTACAGTAAACACTGTAGCAACTCAGTGGTGGCAAGTTGAGTTGTGACCGAAGGAAAGGAAAGGAGAATGAGAGGGAAAAATCTCGAAAACAAGTTTCAAAACCTGATTTTGAACTATACGGTCACACAATTCGACCAAAACATGCGACCTTATGATCGACTATATGATCGACCATAGGGTCTCGGTAGGTTTTCAAGATTTTCAAGGTCGCACCTATGGTCGCACAACATGCGACCATAGGCCATCGACCGTATGACTGACTGTGATCTGCATTTTGATTATGTTTGAACTCTTGCCTATTGATTTTGTTTTTCTCCCGCCTTCCATTGTGAGACTAACCCAATACTACGATCATACCTTGTTTCACATGTACAGCCTTTCCAAGTACCTTTCAACCAAGAGTTTAAATGGCTGGACGCAGAGTAAGTAGAAGGAGACAGAATCCAAACCCATCCCCACCACCTATGGAGACTAATGACAATGAAGGTCAGCAAGGATAGGAAGGATATATTAGAACTCAACATGCTATGCTTCAGAATGTGCATACACAGCCAACCCAACCAACTTACCTGCACCACCTATGGATTTGGCTACTACGGTGATGAATTTGGCACAACAAATACAGCATATACAGTAAATGCAAGCCAACATGCACGCTGCTATGGGAATTGCTTTCCCAGTTGTCAACACAACATCTCTACCTGCAGGACATGCTAGTACGGCACCTGGTAGTAGCAACACTGTAACCCAAGCACCGCAAACACCAACAATACAAGGTCAAGTGCCAAACCCCGAAGCACCGCAAGGCTGGTATATCCAAGGTAATTATCAGTACCAACCGCCTATGTATGGAGGATATGTACAATATCCGCTTGATCACTCTAGACTGATCAACCGTTTCCTAGAGTTGAAGCCAAAGGAATTCACAGGCAAACCATCAGATCCATTGTGGCCAGCTCACTCGATTGACGAAATGGAGAGAAACTTTATGGTGATGAGTATAAATGAAGAAGATAGGGTATTATATGCCACATATATGTTGAAAGGTGATGCACAACACTGGTGGAAATCAACTAGAAGTTATCTGTTAGCAAAGCATGCCCAACTGACATGGGTTATTTATAAAGAAGCTTTCATTGATAAGTATTTTCCAAGGAGTTTCAGAGATCAAATGGAAAAGAAGTTTTTGGGTCTATACCAAGGACAAATGACTGTAGACGTACAACAACAATGTTATGAGGAGCTATTCTTCTTTGCCCCCTCTAGCATGCAGGAAGAAGATACCAAAACCCGAAGGTTCGTCATTGGACTTAGGGGAAGTATCCATGAGCATGTGATGGGATTAGAAAATAAGATTTATAATGAAGCAGTATAGATTGCTCGAGTACTGGAATCGAGCCAGAGGGAAAGCTATTTTGCTCAGAACAGAGGTATAAAGAGGTCTAATGGAGACTCATACAACGGAGGGAACTCAAAGACATTTAAACCCTTCCGTACTCAAGGCTACAATGCTGCAACCATGACTATTTCGATAGTCCAACCTCAACAGAAGCAAAGTAGTACTGGAGTAAAATGCTTCAACTGTGATCAAGTAGGACATTATTCAAGGGAGTGTTCCAAGGCAAGGAATCAGTTACAGTAAGGAAAAGTCTATGCAGTTACATCTGAGGATGTTGCCACATCGCTTGATGCGGTCAGAGGTATGACCTAAACCTTTTGTTTTTTACTATCTTGTGTGAGCATATAGACTAAATTAAATCAAATCACAGGTATCGTACCTATTAATGGCATACCCGCCAGAGTACTCTTTGACTCTCGAGCTACTCATTCTTTTATATTTGTGTCTTTTAGAAAGAAGTTAAATCTACCCCTCAGACCATTAGACTACAAACTGCTTGTACGATCACCTATGGGATTAGAAGTGGAACTAGACATAGGTTATGGACCATGTCCAGTTCTTATCGGTGAGAAGATTTTGGAGGCAACCTTAATCCAACTGGAGATGGTATACTTTGATGTTATCTTGGAAATGGATTGGTTAACTCGGAACTCTGCAAACCTATTATGTATAGAAAAAAAATTGACATTCAAAGACAAGGAAGGAGTAGAGTTTAGTTTTACGGG
Source organism: Protea cynaroides (assembly GCA_028583415.1). Lineage (NCBI taxonomy): Eukaryota > Viridiplantae > Streptophyta > Magnoliopsida > Proteales > Proteaceae > Protea > Protea cynaroides. Next base: position 39,730,850 of record CM053265.1, read on the forward strand.
AACCAAACTTTCATGTAAACAAAAACTCATTCTCTCTGCATTAAAGGCTAGAAAATACCTCGAGAAATGAGGAATTGGGTATCTAGTATCCGTGGTCGACCTCACCAAGGAAGCACCATGAATGAAGGATATTGAAGTTGTGCGTGAATTTTTAGATGTATTTCCTGAGGAACTACAGGACTACCACTTGAGCAAACGACAGAGTTCGTTATAGATCTTATACCCGGAGTCGCACCAGTATCTAAAGCACCCTATTGAATGGCTTCTATTGAACTGAAGGAACTAAAGGTATAACTATAAGAATTACTGGACAAGGTTTATTTAGACCCAGCATATCATCATGGGGAGCTCCAGTATTGTTCATGAAGAAAAAAAGATGGTAGCGCTCGACTGTATAGAGTATCAGAAATTGAATAAGCTTACAATCAAGAATTGGTGCCCATTGCCTTGGATCAATGACTTGTTCGATCAGTTGTAAGGTGGTAAAGTGTTCTCCAAAATTATTCTTTGATCAGGATACCATCAGTTGAAGAATAAGGTAGGTGATATTCCAAAGACAGCATTCAGAACCAGATAAGGACATTTTGAATTTTTAGTCATGTTTTTGGGATTGACTAATGCACCTGCAGTTTTTATGGAACTCATGAATCGGGTATCCATGATATGTTGGATACGTCAGTCATCTTATTTATTGATGACATACTAGTCTACTCCAAAGACAAAGAAACTCATATCACAATTCTAAAAGCCGCTCTGCAGTGACTAAGAAAAGAAAAGCTCTATGCTAAATTTACTAAGTGTGAGTTCTGTCTGAATGAAGTCACTTTCTTAGGCCATGTTGTATCCGCTGAAGGAATTAAAGTGGATCCTAGCAAGATTAAAGCCATTGTAAAATGGGAAGCATCCCTAAGAATGTTGCCAAAATAAGAAGTTTCTTAGGTTTAGGTGGTTATTATCGACGATTCGTGGAAGATTACTCTAGAATCATTGTACCTCTCACCAATTTAACAAAGAAAGGAGAAAAGTTTGTTTGGGCCAATAAATGTGAAGAGTGTTTCAAAACATTGAAGGCTAGATTGATATCAGCTCCCATCTTGACTATTCCGATCCTAGGATAACCATTTACCTTGTACACCGATGCGAATGGGTCAGGTTTGGAATGTGTGCTTCTGCAAGATGAATAAGTAATTACGTTTGCCTCAAGACAACTGAAGACATATGAGAAGAACTATCCCACTCAAGACTTTGAATTAACAACAGTAGTACATGCTGTTAAGATATGGAGACATTATTTGTATGGAGAGAAAATTCAAATTAAATCAGATCATAAGAGTCTCACTCATCTTTTTTAATCAGAAGGAGTTGAACATAAGACAGAGAAGATGGCTGAAAAAATTGAAGGATTATGATTGCGATATCCAGTATCATCCAGGAAAAACTAATGTAGTTGCTGACGCACTTAGCAGGAAAGCAATGATAGAATCCCAAGAAGAAGCTAGTGCAAATGCTGTGGCGTGTGTCGCAGGGAGAGTATTTAATTACGGTAAAAAGCAGTTCGTTATTGATATTCCAGATGAATCACTTGACCTAGGGTTTATTCATCTATTCTCAAACATGTCTGCTACATTGATGATTGTACCTGATCTATTAGAAGAAGTGAAAGCAGATATTAAATCAGACCCTTATCTGAGAACGGTGCAAGAAGACCTTGGAAGAGGTAGGACTACTCCTGAATTCACCTTGGATGTTGAAAAGGTGCTAAGATACAAAGGAATGGTATGTGTTTTTAAAAATGAAGACTTGGATATTAGACACAGACTAATGAAGGAAGCTCACACCATCGCTTATTTGGTACATCCTAGAAGTACAAAGATGTATCATGATCTAAATAAACTATATTGGTGGAGAGGAATGAAACCAGATGTAGCTAAATTTGTGTCTCAATGCTTGAATTGTTAGCAGGTAAAGGCTAAAAGGCAAAGACCTGCAGGATTACTGCAGCCACTGCCAGAACCTGCATGGAAAAGCGACCGCATCACTATGGACTTCATCACAGGGTTACCATTAACTCCCTGAGTAGTTGACGCGGTCTGGGTGATTGTGGATCATTTGACTAAGACAACTCGTTTCATAGCTATACGAACTCAGTATACCCTAGAGAGGTTAGCTAAGCTATATGTGGATAATATTGTCAGATTACATGATGTACCAAAAAGTATTGTGTCCGACAGAGACCCACGCTTTACCTCAAAGTTTTGGGAATGATTATAGAAGGCTATGGGTACAACGTTGAAGTGTAGTACTGTATTCCATCCTCAAATAGACGGATAGTCAGAGTGTACTATTTAGATACTAGAAAACATGCTTCGAGCTTGTGTCATTGATTTCAAAGGATCATGGGATGAGAAATTACCATTGATCGAGTTCGCTTATAACAACAGCTATCAAGTGACTATACAGATGTCACCCTATGAAGCACTGTATGGTAGGAAATGTCAAACTCCTTTATTTTCAAACGTAGTTGGAGAATTGTGAGGACAATGGATTTTCATGATATTTCATGAAATCAAAATAGGCTCTCGCCTTGTCACCTTGTCCATCCACGCCAATGGATGGTGTAAAATATGGAGTCGCCACCTAGATAAGGTCTAGGACCTATAAATGGTCTCTCACTTGGAGAGACACTATGACTCATCCTTAAAGGATTGGCTTCTATTCTTACTAGAGAAGGGTAAGTGTTAAGTTACGAGTTGGGAAGGTGTTAGACACCCAACTTGCCCGGTTAATGGACCGGTCTCCTTCTATCTTATCCTTTCCTACATTCTTGAAAACTTATGTATGATTAGGTCATTCAATTTAGCCTAACTAGGAAAATGGGGAACCCTAGACTAAGTTTCTAAGTTGTTTTAACTTAGGGTACCGCCACATAGATTTAAGAAATAAAATACAAGTCAACAGACAATAAATGGATCAGTGAACAAATGAATGGATAAATAAAAATGAAATAATCATGAATAAACAAATATTGAATTGAAAGAATGAATAACATAGAAAATACAACAGATAATGGATGATCGAGCTCGAAATCAAGCTGCTTACGTATCCCTGTGCGGCAGGCCAAACATAGTTCGTACGGGGTTATGGTTGTGTGTGAGGTGCTTCCTTGACGAAGGAAGCACGTGTGACCGTGCGCGAAGGGTGAACTACTCAGAGTTCTCTCCACTTCCCGCTGCCTACATATCTCCTTAGAGAATCAGGTCGAACATAGTTCCCAACAGTTAATGGGTTATTGGACGCCACATGGCATTACTCATGAGGTGCTCGGACCTCAACTCCCTGCACTCGGCAAGGGTGAACTATCATCTTTGAAACGACTGGTTCGCAGACCAACTCCCAAACATGGGAGGAAAAATTCCATCAGCCTACAGACAAAATTGCATAATGGCTAGGTTGGAGAACAGACATGATACCAACCATCGCTTGAAAACATGCAAACGTGACACCTTTTTTTGTATTTTTTTCTTTTCTCTCCCTTTTTTGATATTTTTCTTTCAGAGGGGGGAAAACAATTATGTGACGAACCCTAATTGTTGAGCGGGTCAATGGCCTAGGCGGGGCCTACCCTAATCGGCATGGAATTTGGAAATCCCAACAAGAATGGACTCATTGGAGTCACCTTAAAGTTTCATACCACTGGGGGAGGGGACACTCACATTAAGCTATTACAAACTTGAAGCGAGAGATACATCACTCGAGGGTGGGGATAAATGCAATGACTAAGTATGGATGTGACTAACTAAGCTTGTGATCATATAAAATTAAACACATGGGGAAGTCAGCCAAGCATATGATCGAAGCAAGCAATTAAACCAAACCAAGTACTTTAAACCAAGCTAAGTACTTCAAAACCAAACCAAGTACATTGGTTGAACCTAGTTTATGGGCTGAATTAAGTTTAAGCCTATTGTATAAATCAATCAAACCAGGCCCACAACAATTACACCAAGCTCGTTATGGAGGTGAACCAAATCAACCTACCACGGAGAGAACCAATCCCATTAAAGTTGGTCAGAGTCAAAGCATTAAATATTGATCAACACAATATATGAATCATGGATAAATTAAGTACTCTAACAAATCTGCCCAAGTATATAATGTGATGAGCCACTGAAATTGACATCTAAACAGCTTTCGAGGCACTCTCAGAGTAATAGGGTTCCATTAATTTAACATCGGAGTGATCGGTTCAGGAATAAGGAAAACAAAAATGTCAGAACATAGATGAAATTGATATAATAATGAGAGGGAAATGATGACACAATGCAAAGCCACATGGCAAAAAGATATTCAGATTTATAAATGCAATAGTGGGCTAATGCATATAAACTGAATGAATCAGTAAGCAAGTACAGAACAAATGACAAAACCAAACTATTCATCTTTCCAAACCAACCCCCTGAAACTGCTCTATAGCCCAAAACCCCACTACTTTATTATGTTTTTAACCTGTCCCAACAAAAATCCATTGGAGAACTAACATATAAGAATAATAAAATAAAAAAAAAAACAAAAAAAAAAAACAAGTCCCAACTGAATCCTACCTACATATAGCAACAAACCTTTAAATTGAACCGAATCCAAGCAAAACAACCCAAACTAGAGGAACAATCAAAATAAGAGACCTAATCTAACGAAATCAATAGCACAGAGGGGATTGAAGAAAAATAAAATAGAAAAGAAACAAGATTACAAGTGTACGGAGGAGGTTCAACATGCAGGTGAAAATGAAAGATAAACCACAGATAAGAGAGAGGAACTCACCTGGTCAGGAATTAATGGAGTCTGCTGCATTGTCAATAGTTTCAATCAATTGGATTTTCAAGTTTCAGCCGTTCTGCTTCCTCCTTACCACAGCCATGAACCCCTACCTCTCTCTCCTTGTTCTCACCTTCAGGGCTGCTGTTTTCTTTTCATTCTCCTTATTTTTCTCACTTTCCCAGCCATCTCTCTCTCAAACCCCTATTTCTGCAATTCCTATTTTTTCTGCTCTCAACCTTATCTCTCCCATAGGTCTATCTCCCTTAGCCATCCCATTTTTCCACAGCTTCTTCTACTCTCTCTCTCTCTCTCTCTCTCTCTCTCTCTCTTTCTCTTTCTCTCTCTTTCTCTCTCTCTCTCTCTCTCTCTCTCTCAGTCCATTTCTCTTACAGCCCCCTCTCTCTCACCGCTTTCTCCCTTCCCGACTTGTTGCCTCCCTAACTCTCACTTCAACCCCTTTCACGAATCCCCCATCTGAGTGACGACCTCCTCCTTTTGTTTCTAGGGTTTAGGCTGGGTTTTAACAATCCCACTAAATTACCTATACGCCCCTGACCATTAATCTAATGCCTATTGACACAATCTAAACCCATAAAAAATAACATAAAACCTAAAGTCCATTTAACATAATTAAAGCCCAATTAAGAAAAACAATCACAAATCAAAACCCACTAACATAAAACCTAAGTCCAACACTCTAAACATTTTTTTTTGTATTTTTGTATTTTTTTCTTTCTGTTTTATTGATTTTCATTTTTTTCCTAATAACTTAAAATGCAAGAAATTCTAACATGACCAAAATGATAGAAATGCCCTTGATAAGAAATAGGCCAAAATGGGGGTCTTACAAAATGCCCCTCTTCGGCCGAAATTCAAAGTGAAAGAGGGCGAAGAAAAGAAAAGACTGCATTTTGCTCCATGGACAATTGCACAAAATGAAAAGATGGGGAATCAGAACATTCTGACCAGATGTTCCGTCAGAAGAATCAGCGTACCTGACTAGGCGCTGACGAGGAAAAAATAATTTAATCGGAGCACTTGACTAAGTGTTCCGATGAAAAAGGTGCAAAATCAGAGTGCTTGACAAAGCTTTTCGACAAGAAATAGAACATTCTGACTAGATGTTCCGTCAAGGAATCAGCATACCTGACTAGGCCCTAACGAGGAAAAATGAATCTAATCGGAGCACTTGACTAAATGTTCCGACAAAGAAAGGAGCAAAATTGGAGTGCTTGACTAAGCATTCCAACGAGAAACAGAACATTCTGACTAAATGTTTCGTTAAGGAATCAGCATACCTGACGAGGCACTGACGAGAGAGAGATCAAATCAGAGCGCTTGAATAAGCATTCTGATAGGAATCAAAACATCTAACTATACATTTTGAGAAGCTCAAATCACCCGCCAAGGTGTTCGAGAAAAAAAATGACCAGATAACCTGCCAAGGTGTCTGATGAACACAATCAGAGCACTTGACTAAGTGTTTCGATGATAAATAGAAATCAGAATCACCCCTCAAGGTATCTGACAAACACAATCGAAGCACATGACTAAGTGTCCCAACGGTAAAAAGCAATCAGAATCACCCCTCAAGGTATCTGACAAACACAATCAGAGCACTTGACTAAGTGTCCCTGTCACATCCAAATTCTGCACTATTCAGAATGGTGTGATGAACCGTTAATAAGCCAACGGTTCAACCAGGATCTCTGATAGGCGGTATCCATTAAAAATAAAACCATGCACATCCATAACCATAATCAAGAATAAATACACAATAGCAGAAGTCTTATAGTAAATGAACTGAGAATTCTACCTGTAATAATCATAAGTAAAATATCAAGTTATTGTTGTATCAACTGAGACAAAAATAAATAAAATACCAATTACATCCCTTTATAAATTCAAATAAAATCCTAATAGAATATGCATGAGTTGCACTCGCCTGAGGGGTCATGCGCATCCTCTAAGTTTTCATCTTCCATTTCAGCAATACGTGCAAACACCGGAGCATTCATATAATCTTCCACTATAGTACCTACATCATCAACTAAAAATATTCGACGTCAAGAGGGTGAGCACACATCATGGCTCACTGAGCAAACAAAACAATGCAACAAACATATGCATGCATTCAATTCATATCTTTGGTCTGGTAAATAAGTTTGCAATGTGCTATAGAAAGGATAGGTGGCCAAAGATCACATTTATTGACGCCGCACCTCTATACACGAGTGTGTGAAGCCGCCCAAAGGTAACGTTTATTATCGACTCAAATGCACCCAATCATGGACAATGTACACACAAAGGTCACGTTTATTGCTGTATCCGTTGCCCATACCAACACGTAAGCCTCTACTGGCGAGGGCTCGCAAATTGGGCTCGCAACTAACCAATCCTAATGCCAATCAGTGTATCCAAGGCCTCACCCCAGCATCCCTCAATACGTTCATAGAGATAGGGCTAAGGCCCTCCGACTGAGTCAGAGACTACATGGTTCGAGACCACCTCCCCTCATACCCTACGACGTAATAGTTCCGCTAAGGTAATGGCGATACAACGATGTCAGTGGATAAGACTTGAGTTAGATATAGAGTTAGAGTGCTGAGGCCCCGCCTATGACACATCCCCCTGATACTCGCTCGCATCAAGCACACCAACCACACACATACTTCCACATGCCTATTCCTATCATTATCATCATCACATTATAAACAATAATTTAAATATGCATGAACAGTAATAATAGAAATATTGGATGACATGTTGAATGCACATAACAAGCATACACGCATAGAATCAATCATGGCATTGGACTCAAGAATAAAACAATAATAAACCGATTAGTTTAGGTCTTGTTCCCTCACCTTTACTTGATCGTAGGTCCTCTTTTAAGCTTTAAGAATCAACTATATATCGATGTTATATCACTAGAAGACCTAACCAAGTCGATGGAATTTAATTATAATTAATTCAGAATTTTAAAAGCATGCTGTTAACTGGGGGTCGATGCTAGGGTCGGAGGTTCCATCGACCCTGGGTGTGACCACCCACAGTCTGGACTTCCTGAACACTGGGGGTCGATTATTAGGGTCTGGTAGGGTCGACTGGCCATCCACCCCCCTTGCGACACCCTGTGGGTTTAGTCAATTTTTCCTCCTACAGTCCATTCTTCGTGTTTGGGGTCCTGTGGCTTACTTCTATAATCCATTCCACACATGTTCTATGGCCTAGAACCGTAGTTCACTCACCTATATGGCTTTCATGGTTTCCCCCATGGTTTTCCCATGAAAACCTAACCATGGGTGGATGATTTGGGTTTCTCCTAGATCATTCCCTCTTTTCTATCTATTCTATGGTTTGTAGAATTACATGGAGATAGTATCCATACCTGAGAATTAGGCTTGTTTCTCTGAAGCCTTCTCTTTGATCTTCTTCTCCATTTTTCCTTTTCTTCTCTTTCTCTTCTCCTTCTCTTCTCTTTCTCTCAATCCAATTAGGGTTCCAAAAGCAGTGAAAGAGGCTTAGGGACGTCCTATTTGTAGAGTAGAAACTCCAAAATTAAGCCCCATTGAGATTAGGAAAGAATCCCATTGAAATTTAGAAAGTTTCCAAATCATGGTTTCTGTCGGCAGACTGGGGTCGATGAGGGGGTTGGAGATCCCGTCAACCCCTAGTTCTTAAAATGTCCGACCCCCAGTATAAAACTCAGGGTCTAACTTTAATATTGGGGGGTCTGACCCTACCTTGCTGGGTATGCGACCCTTCCCCTATTTTTAGTGTTTTTGGGTCAGTTTAATACCTGGGATCGTGATCTCCTTCACGCACTTGATCCATTTGGTTCGACCATGATGGGTAGACCTAGTTCAAGGTGGTAAGACCGGGTTAGTACGATACGGGTCTTACAACTCCCCCCTACATATAAAAATTTCGTCTTCAAAATTGTACATACCTTCTGAGTCGAATAAATGAGGGTATTGCTTTTGTATAGCATTTTCTTCTTCCCATGTGATTTCTTCCATGTCTCTACTTCTCCAGGTGACCTTAACATAATAGATATCTCGGTTGCATAGTCGTTGAACCTTTCGGCTGGTGATTTCAGTTGGTGTTACTTCAAATGTCAAATCATCAATCAAATCAGGTAGATCTACTGTCAGAACGTGCGTTGGATCTTTGACATACTTCTTCAATAAGGAAATATGAAATATATCATGCACACTTGACATAGATGGTGGTATTGCTAACTGGTAAGCCACTTTCCCACGCTTAGCTAGAATCTCATATGGCCCGACATATCTTGGACTTAGTTTCCCTTTCTGTCCGAACCATTTCAATCCTCGCATAGGTGATACTTTTAAGAACACTTTATCACCCACGACGAACTCAAGGCCTCGGCGTCGGGTATCAACATATTGCTTCTGACGATTCTGAGTTGTTCTCACCCTTTCTTTGATAATGTCGACCACTCGATAAGTCTCTTCAACAAATTCCAGTCTAACAATACTACGTTCCCCAACTTCATTCCAAAACAAAGGAGTCAACACTTTCTGTCATACAGTGCTTCATAGGGTGACATCTGTATAGTAGCCTGATAGCTATTATTATGAGTGAACTCAATCAGTGGTAACTTTTCATCCCATGATCCTTTAAAATCAATTACACATGCTCGAAGCATATCTTCTAGAATCTGAATTGTACGCTCTGACTGTCCATCTGTCTATGGATGAAATGCAGTACTAAATTTCAATGTTGTACCCATAGCCTTTTGCAATCCTTCCCAAAACTTTGAAGTAAATCGTGGATCTCTATCTGACACAATGCTTTCAGGTACACCGTGTAATCGCACAATGTTATCCACATACAGCTTAGCTAACCTCTCCAGTGTATACTGAGGTCGTATAGGTATAAAGGGAGCTGTTTTTGTCAGCGGTCTACCATCACCCAAACTGCGTCAACTACTCGAGGAGTCAATGGTAGTACACATTGCGGCAGTTGTGCTAACCACTCCCTGAGATTTTATCGTTGCCTTTCTACTCAACGCATCGGCTACTACATTAGCTTTCCTCGGATGATACTGGATATCACAATCATAGTCTTTCAATAGTTCCAGCCATCTTCTTTGTCTCATATTCAGCTCCTTCTGATTAAATAGATAAGTAAGACATTTATGGTCTGATTTAATCTGAATCTTCTCCCCATATAGATAATGTCTCCATATTTTGACAGCATGTACCACTGCCTCTAGTTCCAAATCATGTGTAGGATAGTTCTTTTCATGTGTCTTCAGTTGTCTTGAGGCATATGCAATTACTTCTTCTCCTTGCATAAGTACACATCCTAGTCCCATACCTGATGCATCAGTGTACAAGATAAATGATTGTCTTGGAATCGAGATGGTCAAGATTGGAGATGATATCAATCTAGCCTTCAAGGTTTGGAAACTCTTCTCGCATTTATCCGTCCAAACATACTTTTTGCCATTCTTAGTCAAACTGGTAAGAGGTACGGCAATTCGGGAATAGTCTTCCACAAATCATCGATAATACCCAGCTAGACCCAGAAAACTTTTAATTTCCACAACGCTCTTCGGTGCTTCCCACTTTACAATAGCCTCGATCATGCTGGGATCCACTTTAATTCTTTCAGCGGATACTACATGGCCTAGAAATGCGACTTCCTTTAGCCAAACTCACACTTTGTAAATTTGGCGTAGAGCGTTTCCTTCCGTAGTCGCTGCAGAGTGGCGTTTAGGTTATTAGCATGAGTTTCCTCATCTTTGGAATAGACTAGTATATCATCAATGAATACTACAACCGACGTATCCAACATGTCGTGGAAAACCCGGTTCATAAGTTCCATAAAGGTTTTTGGTGCGTTTATCAATCTAAAAGACATGACCAAAAATTCATAATGTCCATATCTGGTCCTGAATGCTATCTTGGGAATATCACCATCTTTAATCTTCAGCTAATGGTAGCCTGACCGAACATCAAACTTTGAGAACACTTTCGCACCTTGCAACTGATCAAATAGGTCATCGATCCAAGGCAATGGATACCGATTCTTGATTGTCAGTTTATTCAGTTCTCGGTAGTCTATACACAATCGAACGCTACCGTCCTTCTTCTTCACGAATAATATTGGCGCTCCCCATGGTGATATGCTACGTCGATTGTAACCCTTGTCCAGCAGTTCTTGTAGTTGTACTTTTAATTCCTTCAGTTCAGTAGGAGCCATTCGATAAGGTGCTTTCGATACTGGTGCGGCTCCAGGTGTAAGATCTATAACGAACTCTGTGGCTCGGTCGGGTGGTAACCCGGGTAATTCTTCAAGAAATACGTCTGGATAGTCCCACACGACATCAATATCTTCCATTCGTGGTGCTTCATTGGTAGGTCGACCACAGATACTAAATACCCGCCTGCTCCTTGATCAAGGCACTTCTTAGCCTTTAGCGCCGAGAGTATGAGCTTTCATTTACGGGGAAGTTTGGTTCCCAAAAAACTGAGCTCTGCTCCTTCTTTGTCTTTAAATGTCAGCTTCTTTTCGGCACACAATAGGTTTGCAGAATGCCAAACTAACCAGTCCATTCCCAAGATGACGTCAAAGTCTACCATCCCAAGTTGGATCAAGGTAGCATCCAAGGTCTTTTCATCAATAAGCATTGGACATGGTCTATATCCTTTTTCTAACTCCACTTCTAATCCCATAGGTGATCATACAAGTAGTTTGTAGTCTAAGGATTTAAGGCGTAGATTTAACTTTTTTCCAAACATCACAGATATAAAGGAATGAGTAGCTCCTGAATCAAAGAGTACTCTGGTGGGAATGCCATTAATTAATTTGATAATGGGATTGCCTGAAAATCATTGAACACGAGAGAAAATCATTAAATACTTCATTCTCCTATATTAAAACCACTAACAATTGCAAATTTCAAAATTTTCAGATCATTCGGTCGAAAATGCTGTGTTTTCACTACAGGATCGATGGTGGGGGTCGATGGGTGTCCGACCCTTAGTCTGCGACCCTGGGAAATCACCCATTCTTCCCCAGATCTGGGGATCGATGGGGGGGGGTCAGAGGATGTCTGACCCAGGGTGCGACCCCTGGTTCTCTGTCAGATTCTCGAGAGCCGAGGGTCGATGCGGGGGTCGATGGGTGGGTCGATTGTTTTAATTGAATTTTCCGACCCCCGGACTAAAAATTTGATTTTTAAGTTCCGATTCAAAGTCCATTTCCTATTCTTTCTTCTCTGCTTCGACTCAACCCGTCCCTCTGAGTTGCTACAGTCCGATCCGTTGGTGGTTTGTTCTCCTTGTTTCGTCGTCTACACCTCCGCTACAGGTATTTCTTCTACTTTTCCATGTTTTTAGGTTTCTTAACCTAGGTTTTTGCTCGTTTATTTCATATTTCTCAAATTAAACTTTTTCCAACCGTAAAAATTTGATTTTTATTGGGGGCTTTTGTTGTTGATGACTCGAGGAATGAAAGCCCTAAAAAATATTTGAGTTTCATCGGTTGGTTATTGAGAAAATCAAAATTTTTACTTTTTGCCCTAATTTTGTCAAAATTTTGAATTTCTTGAAATTTCTTGCAATTCAATCTAATTAGTTGAAATTTTCGAATGTTTGAGTCTCACAAGATAATTTAGGATCTATGTAAGTCCTCCTGCCCATGCGGATGGGTGACAAGTGAGGCTCTTGACTAATTTACATCGTCATTATGTTGAAATCTTGGGTTTTCCCACTCTACTGGCACATTTTTTGTTTTTCTTTCTATTTACAAATACTATGGCTCATACCAAGGTACCCAGAGTTCACGACCATCTTCGCTTTCGTTCCAATGAAGCCGGGACACATTATGCCCACTACGCTCGCAAGAAGGAAGAGGGAGGCCGCAAAGTGGACTGGCTAGCTTAGCCTTGTTCAATGTGGAGAGAGCCTTTGGTGATACAAGTGGCTCCCTGTCATCACTTATGACGCATGTACCCGTCCTGACTTGGTACACCAGTTCTATTGTAATCTCCAGGTGGTGGGAGATTACAATGATGTGGAGAGGGATGGTGAGCTTCGCATCACGAGCTATGTCAAGGGGGTTGACGTTTCATTTGATTATCGGCAGCTGGCCGACTTGTTGGGCATTTCCTATGCTGGCCCCATGGTGTTCTGTGCTCCTGGAGAGCCCCAGTTCTTTTCCCTACAGATGAGGGCTGAGATCGATAGCCAGCTCCTCAGGCCTGATCACTGGCAGATGAAAGCGAGTTATCTACGTTCAGATCCACGGGTATACTGCAAGATCATTCAGCATAATCTGATACCGCAGAGTGGACATTACGAGAGGGTATCCCAGTTGACCCAGTATCTATTATACTACATATGCACTAGGCGCCCGTCTGCCTTCCCTACATCATCATGCGTACGATGATCAGTGCCACGTTGCCCAGTCACACTGGCAACCATCCTTACGGACGCATGATCACTACCTTGCTTACCCGCCTGGGGGTTGACTTAGTGGATGAGAAGATTCAAGAGAAATCCTTCACATTGCCTCTGGATTGGGAGGCCATCTGCAAGATGGGCATGCGGGATGCCCAGGTCAGTGATGAGGAGAGGAACGCGATGGTGCGACCTCGCACTCGAGTGGAGATGGCTGATGCTAGGGCTGCAGCAGTAGCCGCTGGAGCAGGGGTTCATGGGGATGATGACGATCAGCTGTACATGGATGTAGATGCCATACCTCCTCCATCATCTACTCATGCTACTGGAGATGGTCCGTCTTCTTCCGCTGGTCCTTCGTATGCAGCTGGTCCTTCGCATGCAGCTGGTCCTTCGTATAATCCATCTGATGACATGATGAGGATATTACACGAGATACGAGAAGCTTAGTGTATGTCTGACCTGAGGATGGGAGAGCTTCTAGAGGCTCAGCGCTCATTCGATCAGTGGGTGGGAGAGCTTCTGGTTGCTCCGCACGTATCGGATCAGCGGATGGAGAGCTGAGGGATGCTTAGCGTGTGAATGACCAGCGGGTGGCTGATCTCACAGCTAGTCTCCAGACGACCCAGACTCAAATAGCTTGGTTGACCAGAGTCTACACTGAGGACTATGATAGAGACCGTGAGGCACTGCCTCCCCCATCACCTCTAGCTTCTTGATGTACTTCTTTTATTTTTATTTTTGTAATTCAGAGTAACTGTACGGACTGTAGACTGTAATCTACTTTAATCATTTATATATAAACATTTGTTCTTCCTTTTGGTTGTATATAAATTTATTTCTCATTTAATAGATGAGTTATTCTCTTTCAGTTTAGTCTCAAACAACACAGATGCTTTTGGTGTGTTATTATTACATCTTTTAAATTTTTATCCTATCTCAGTTCACGATCTTTTGTGGAGGTATACGGTTTTACAGATAAAGCCTGAGTTGCTTTGATACCAAGTTGTCACACCCCAATTCTACACCATTTAGAACGGTGCGATGAACCGCTAATAAACCAACAGTTCAACCAAGATCTCTGATAGGCGGTATCCATTAAAAATAAAACCATGCACATCCACAACCATAATCGGAATAAATACACAATAGCGGAAGTCTTATAGTAAATGAATTGAGCATTCTAGCTGTAATAATCATAACTAAAATATCAAGTTATTGTTGTATCAACTGAGACATAAATAAATAAAATACCAATTACATCCCTTTATAAATTCAAATCCTAATAGAATACGCATGAGTTGCACTCGCATGAGGGGTCATGCGCATCATCTAAGTCTTCAGCTTCCATTTCAGCAACACGCGCATACACCGGAGCATTCATATAATCTGCCACTGTAGTACCTGCATCATCAACTAAAAATATTCGATGTCGAGAGGGTGAGCACACATCATGGCTCAGTGAGCAAACAAAATAATGCAGCAAACATATGCATGCATTCAATTCATATCTTTGGTCTGGTAAATAAGTTTGCAATGTGCTATCGAAAGGATAGGTGGCCAAAGATCACATTTATTGACGCCACACCTCTATACATGAGTGTGTGAAGCCACCCAAAGATAACGTTTATTGCCGACTCACATGCACCCACTCATGGACCATGTACACACAAAGGTCACGTTTATTGCTGTACCCGTTGTCGATACCAACACGTAAGCCCCTGCTGGCGAAGGCTCGCAATCTGGGCTCACAACTATTCAAGGCCTCACCCTAGCATCCCTCAATAAGTCCATAGAGATAGGGCTAAGGCCCCCCGACAGAGTCAGAGACTACACGGTCCGAGACCACCTCCCCTCATACCCTACGACATAATAGTTCCGCTAAGGTAATGGTGATAAGATGATGTCAGTGGACAAGACTTGAGTTAGAGATAGAGCTAGAGTGCTGAGGCCCCGCCTATGACACCTCCCCCTGATACGCGCTCGCATCAAGAACACCAACCACACACTTACATCCACATGCCTATTCCTATCATCAACATCACATTATAAACAATAATTTAAATATGCA
Organism: Protea cynaroides; assembly: GCA_028583415.1. NCBI lineage: Eukaryota > Viridiplantae > Streptophyta > Magnoliopsida > Proteales > Proteaceae > Protea > Protea cynaroides. The sequence goes on from CM053265.1 coordinate 39,746,177, forward strand.
TGAACTGCAATAATAGAAATATTGGATGACATGTTGAATGCACATAACAAGCATACACGCATAGAATCAATCATGGCATTGGACTCAAGAATAAAACAGTTTATTATTAACCGATTAGTTTAGGTCTTGTTCCCTCATCTTTACTTGATCATAGGTCATCTTTCAAGCTTCAAGAATCAACTATATATCAATGTTATATCAATAGAACACCTAACCAAGTCGATAATTTAATTAGAATTAATTTTGACTTTTAAAAGCATGCTGTTAACTGGGGGTCGATGCTAGGGTCGGAGGTTCCATCGACCCTGGGTGCGACCACCCCCAGTCTGGACTTCCCGAACACTGGGGGTCGATTATCAGGGTCTGGTAGGGTCGATTAGCCATCGACCCCCCGTGTGACCCCCTGTGGGTTTAGTCAATTTTTCCTCCTACAGTCAATTCTTCGTGTTTGGGGTCCTATGGCTTACTTCTACAATCCATTCCACACATGTTCTATGGCCTAGAACCGTAGTTCACTCACCTATATGGCTTTCATGATTTCTCCCATGGTTTGCCCATGAAAACCTAACCATGGGTGGATGATTTGGGTTTCTCCTAGATCATTCCCTCTTCTCTATCTATTTTAAGGTCTATAGAATTACATGGAGATAGTATCCTTACCTGAGAATTAGGCTTGTTTCTCTGAAGCCTTCTCTTTGATCTTCTTCTCCACTTTTTCGTTTCTTCTCTTTCTCTTCACCTTCTCTTCTATTTCTCTCAATCCAATTAGGGTTCTAAAAGGAGTGAAAGAGGCTTCGGGACGTCCTATTTATAGAGTAGAAACTCCAAAATTTAGCCCATTGAGATTAGGAAAGAATCCTATTGAAATTTGGAAAGTTTCCAAATCACGGTTTCTATCGACAGACTGGGGGTCGAATAGGGGGTCAGAGATCCCGTCGACCCCTAGTTCTTAAAATGTCTGACCCTCGGTATAAAACTCAAGGTCTGACTTTTATACTGGGGGGTCCGACCCTACCTTGCAGGGTATGTGACCCTCCCCCTATTTTTAGTGTTCTTGGGTCAGTTTAATACCTGGGATCATGATCTCCTTCACACACTTGATCCATTTGGTTCGACCATGATGGGTAGACCTGGTTCAAGGTGGTAAGACCGGGTTAGTTCGATACGGGTCTTACAGTCCCGATGGTAAATAGAAATCACCGTTCAAGGTATCTGACAAACACAATCAGAGCACTTGACTAAGTGTCCCGACGGTTGATAGAAATTAGAATCACCCCTCAAGGTATCTGACAAACACAATTGGAACACTTGACTAAGTGTCCTGACGGTAAATAGAAATTAGAATCACCCCCTCAAGGTATCTGACAAACAAAATCGAAACACTTGACTAAGTACTCAGACTGTAAATAGAAATCAAAATTACCCCTAAAGTTATCTGACAAACACAATCGGAGAACTTAACTAAGTGTCTCGATGGCAATGAAATGGGATCACCTACCAAGGTACCCCAAGGAAGTGATGTCTGTAGACCATAGAAATCAGATAACCAACTCTAGTTAGGGCATACGCTCATGATAGCACAATTACAAAGATTCAAGGCACTTCAAGACTTAAAAATCTGATATTGATGAACTTTAAAATCATTGTTAATTAGTCAAGAACCTAGTTAAAATTATCATCTAGAATATAAACTGAACCATCCGCAAAAAGGTATTGATAAAACAGTCATATTTCGTTTCAAACAGTTTAGGATCCCAAAACGCATGATAGAATAGCCAAATATGGATGGGTCCATGGTAGATCTGACTAAGGACCTGAGTTGCTGGCAATCTCTTCAGTAGATGCTGCTGTGGTTGTTAGGGTGGGGGCTGGACGATCTCGATAATACCACGCATATGCAATGCTCCGAACAAAATCTTTGGTTAATTCCTTAGGAGGGGAGATATCTGTAATATCACCGACCACACTTGGCAACCTGTTCAACTGACGATACAACAGGGATGGTACATAGAATGATGAGTGAGTCAGATCCATAATTTGTACACATGAATTTCCTCGAGTTCTCAACACTGGACATGGGGTTGACATCCACTTGCTCCGCCATGTGATATCGTCGACCTTCAAGGTTCTCAATTGCTTAGGCCAGTTATATTCCTTGTAAAAATCTGAATTCTTGGCTCTTTTAATATAATGGACGGGCCGAAGTACCAAAACCTCTAATGGCGCGAACATACTTAGTTTCTCAGTCAACCAGATGTGTAAGGGGAGCCGTTGAGAGTATCTGTATGAAGACGACCACCCTTCTTGTCCCAGCTATCTAAACCTTTTAATGTCTTGGCCAGGATTGTTGGTATGATATCAAAACCTTTTTGGAGATGTCTAATGACATAAATGATGATTGGAGAGTAAAGGCGTTCATGCGTGTTCAACAAGTACCTTGCGATCATACAGAAATAAAAGGCCTTCCTTCGATACTCATGACACAAACGTGAGCAAGTCTGTTGGTGGGCATACTTGGTAACCATGGCTGAGATAGCGATTTTGCCAAGCTTGATGACTGGTAGAGCCTCCTTCTTGGCCCAACCAAAATAATCCTGGATCTCGTGGTCGGAAGTCTCTTGCAATGGAGAGCAAAAGATCCCCTCTCGCGTAGGAAAGATAAGACATCCACAAGACTCTTCGTATGTAGGGCATATCTCTATGTTCCCAAATCTGAACACGTGCATTGTAGGATCCCAGAATCGGGAAGACGCCCCCAAAAGACCATGACAGATTTTAACATGTCGAAGTTTGTAAAGGGCTTCTAAATCAAGACTGGCCAAAGCTCCTTTGTCATTCTGGGACATATCTCAAGCCCACTCTTGCAATTGCTTATCCATTTCTGCACAAGTAAACAAATGATTAGCGTTCGACCAAACCAAAAGCAAACTTAAAGAGA
>CM053265.1:39749614-39774768 GCA_028583415.1 Protea cynaroides
GTTGTAGAGTATCAGGGGTGGTGGTCTCGATCCTTGTAGTCTCTGACTCTATCGGGGGGCCTTAGCTCTATCACTATGGACATTCTGAGGGAAGCTGGGGTGAAGCCTTGGATACACTTCTAGCATTAGGATTGGTTAGTTGCGAGCCCAGTTTGGAGCCCTCGCCAACAGGGGCTTACGTGTTGGTATGACACTATATAGCAATAAACGTTAATCTTTGTTATATAATGTTCATGGTTGGGTGCATGTGAGTCAACGATAAACATGATCTTCGGGTGACGTCACACACTTGTGTATAGAGGCGGGGTCAATAAACGCGACCTTTGGCTACCTAAACCTTTCTATTGCATACTTCAAACTGTAAACCGGACCAAAGATATAAATTGATTTGCATGCATATGTATTGTTGCATTGTTTTGGCTACTCACTGAGCCGTGATGTGTGCTCAACCCTCGACGTCGAATATTTTTAGTTGATGATGCAGGTTATACCGTTGAAGACTATGTGAATGCGTTTGCGTACGGGAATGTGGCAGCGATGGAATCTGAAGCTGAAGTGGATACACACGACTCCTCTTGTGGGTGCAACTCGTGTGTATTTGATTAGATATTTTATAGGTTTCTTTATTCGATTTATTAAGACATGTATTTGGTATTTAAATATTTATGTCTCAGTTGAAAATAGAATAATTTGCTATTAAATTATTAATATCATTTTAGTTTCTCAGTTCATGTTATTATAAGACTTCCGCTATTGTGTATTTACTCTGATTATGATTAGGGATGTGTAATTTAGATAATGCGGGGATAGCCTATTTGAGATCCTAGTTGAACCGTTGGTTTATTAGCGGTTCATCACATCATTCTGAATAGTACAGAATTGGGGTGTGACAGGTTGCATCCATAGTCTTCTCGCCAATAAGAACTAGACATGGTCTATAACCTTTGTCTAGCTCTACTTCTAATCCCATAGGTGACCGTACTAGTAGTTTTCATTCTAAAGGTCTGAGGGGTAGACTTAGTTTCTCCCCAAATGACACAGATATAAAAGAATGGGTGGCCCTAGAGTCGAAGAGTACTGTTGCGATGTCTTCAGTAGTCACCGCATAAACCTTGCCTTGCTGCAGTTGTTTCTTCGGTTTAGGACGATCCCTTAAATAATGCCCTAGTTTGTCACAGTTGAAACATTTCACTCCAGCATTTCATTGCTTTTGTTGGGGTTGAGCTAGTTGGGTAGTCTTGGCTGTAGCATTCGAGCCAGGAGTACGGAAGGGTTTAAAAGTCATTGTATTCCCTCCATTGAATGTATTTCCATGAGGCCTCTTAATGCCCCTATTCTGAGCAAAATAACTTTTCCTTTCGCTTCATTCTAGTACTCAAGCAATCTGTACTGCTTCATTATATATCTTCTTTTTCACTCCTAGCACATGTTCTCGGATGCTTCCCCTAAGTTCCATGATGAACCTTCAGGTTTTGGATCTTTTTCCTGCATGCTAAAGGGAGCAAAGAAGAACAGCTCTTCATAACGTTGTTGATAAGCATCTACGGTCATCTGTCCTTGACATAGACTCAATAACTCTTTTTCCATCATATCTCTAAAACTCATGGAAAAATACTTCTTGAAGAAGGCTTCTTTGAAGATAGCAAAGGTCAATTGCGTGTGCTTGGTCAACAAATAACCTCGAGTGGATTTCCACAGTGATGTGCATTACCTTTCAACGTAAAAGTGGCACATAACACTTTCTCTTCTTCATTAATAGTCATCATCACGAAGTTCCTTTCCACCTCGTCGATCCAGTGAGCTGACCACCAAGGATCTGATGGCTTGCCCATGAACTCCTTCTGTTTTATCATTAGAAAATGCTCAATCAGCATGGAGTGGTCTAGCTGATTCTACGCATATGCTTCATATATGGGCGGTTGGTACTGACAGTTACCTTGGTTATACTCACCTTGCAATGCTTTATGATTTTGTACTTGAGCTTACTACTGGGGTTTAAGGTGCTTGAGTGACTGTGTTGTTCATAGCAGATGCTTAAGGCATAGTATTGCTACCTCTGGGAATGGTACTAGCTTGCCCTAAAGGAAATGTTATTGTGTTGCTGGGGGAGCAATTCTCATAACAACTTGCATATTTGCTTGCATTTGATGTAATTGCTGCACTGTTGTGCCAAGTTTATAACAACTGTGGCCAAATCCAATTGTGGTGCTAGCAAATTTGTTGGGTTGGCCTAATTATTGACCCCTGGTGGTGCTACATTATGATGCTCTAGGTTTTTCTCCTGTCCTTCCGGGTTTCCATTGGCATTTTCTTCTACAGGTGGTGGTGGAGGTGGGCTTGGGTTTTGTCCTCTTCGATTTACTCTACGCCCAGCCATTTCCTACTATTAACTGAGGTGATATCTAAAAATTCAAGGAAATATGTGAGACAAGTGCAGTATACGATGATCTCATGTTAGTCTCACAATAAATGAAGAAAATTTCAAATTTTTAGGGTCATTTAAACAATGCAGTGCATTTTAGATCATGTGGTCGATAGTTATGGTCGCATTATATGAGACCACAGTGTTTCGACCACATAACCCTGGCAGCTTACCAAGAGCCTATGGTCGATCGTGTGGTCATAGGTGTGGCCACACTTTTGGTCGAATTCTGTGACCACAAGACCCTAAATCAAGGTTTTAAACCCGATTTCGAGCCATTTAATCTCATTCCTCTTTTGTTTTCTACTGTTCACAACTCAACTCGCCACCACTGAGTTGCTACAGTGCCGACCACTCACCTTGAGTGAAATTTTCTTGATGTACCAATGGGTTTTCCATCTCTATGGTATGTTTTAGATTCCCATTGTTCTCTTTATCGATTTATTCTTGGTTTTCATCACCTGTTTCGATCCTTACCGAATTAAAATTTCATTTAACCGTAAAAATTTGATTTTTATTGGTAAACCTTGCTATTGGCCACCCAACAGACGAAAGCCCTCTAGAAAATTTAAGTTTCATTGGTCGGTTTGGTCAAATGATGGAAAATCAATCTCTTGACCTAGAAATTGGGGATTTTTCCCTATTTCAAAATTTCTTCAAAATTGTTTTAATTAATGGAAAATTCACATTGATTGATCGTTGTATGATTGCTTGTGACATATGTAGGTCCTCTAGTCTAAGCATTTGGGGAATAATGAGGCTTTTGGTTAAATCACGCTACTATAATGCCAAAATTTTAAAATTTGCTATATCTGATAAGTTGCCTATTGGTTTATGCCCCTTGCAAGTAACATGGTTCATACCAAGGTTCCCAAAGTTCATGACCCTCGTCGCTTCAGGTCCATCGAACTGGAGGTACAGTATGCCTGGTATCACAGTAAAAAGGTAGAAGGGGGTTGATGTGGCAACTTAGCCAGTCTAGCCCTATTTGATGTAGAGAGGGTGTTTGGTGATATTGGCTGGATTCCCATGATTTTATACGAAGTTTGCACCCATCTAGAGTTAGTAAAGCAAATATACTGCAACCTACAGGTTGTGGGCGATCCAGAGGATGTGGATAGGGGTAGAGAGCTTCAGATTACTAGTGTCACACCCTAATTTTGTACCTTTCAGAATGATGTGATGAAACGCTAATAAAACAACGGTTCAACGAGGATCTCTAATATGTTGTGTCCTTTAATTTAAACCATACACATCCACAACCATAATCAGAATAAATACACAATAGCGAAAGTTTTAATATTAAATGAACTGAGGATCTAACTGTGATAATCATAAATAAAATATCAAATTATGTTGTATCAACCGAGACATAAGTAAATAAAATATAAAATTACATTTCCTTAATAGTTCAAATAAAAATCTAAACAAAAACGCATGAGTTGCACATGCATGAGGAGTCATGCATCTCTACTATATCTTCAACCTCCATTGCAGCCACGTGCCCGTACACTGAAGCATTCATATAATCTTCCATAGTGGTACCTGCATCATCAACTAAAAATATTCGACGTCTAAAGGGTGAGCACACATCACGGCTCAGTGAGCAAACAAAACAATGCAACAAACATATGCATGTATTCAATTCATATCTTTGGTCTGGTTTTTAAGTTTGCAATGTGCTATAGAAAGGTTCGGTGGTCGTCTCACCTTTATACATGAGTGTGTGAAGCCGCCCAAAGGTAACATTTATTCTCGTCCCACATGCACCCACCATGGAATAGAGATAGAGCTAAAGTGCTTAGGACCACATCACATCACACTTCCCCTGATACTCTACCCATACCAACAAGTAAGCCCCTGCTGGCGAGGGCTTGCAAACTGGGCTCGGAACTAACCAATCCTAATGTCAAACAGTGAATCCAAGGCCTTACCCTATAATCCCACAATACGTCCATAGAGATAGAGCTAAGGACCCCCAGTAGAGTCCAAGACTACACGGTTCGAGACCACCTCCCCTGATACCCTACGACGTAATAGTTCTACTAAGGTAATGGCAATACGACGATGTCAGGGGATAATACTTGAGTAGAGATAGAGCTAGAGTCTAGTGACCAAGCTAAACCACAATGTCACGTCCTCCCCCTGATGCTGCACTTGCTTCAAGCACACTAACCACACACATACATTCACATGTCTATTCCTAGCATCATCATCATCATCATGTTATAAATAAAATAGAATTAAATATGCATGAACATTAATAGCAGAAATATTGGATGACATGTTGAATGCACATTACAACCATACAAGCATAGAATCAGTCATGGCATTGGACTCAAGAAAATAAAAATAGTTTATTATTAGCCAATTAGTTTAGGTCTTGTTCCCTCACCTTTGCTTGAATGTAAATCCTCTTTCAAGCCCTAAGAATCACCTTTATATCAACAGGAAAACCTAACAAATCGATAGATTTTAATTATAATTCATTCCGACAGTTTTAGGCTTGCTGTTAAGCTAGGGTCGCAAGACGGGTCGCAGGTAGGGTAGCAGTTTTCTACGACCCCAGGGTATGGGTACGATGCTAGGGTCGGATGTTCCATCCACCCTAGGTGCACCCGTAGTTTCCTTGGGCTTCCCAAAAGCTAGGGGTTGAACCTGTGGTCTGGTAAGGTCGATTCCCAATCGACCCTATGTCCGACCGTATGTGTTTTGAGTTGACCTTTTCATTTTATAGTCTAATCTTTTAAGTTTGGGTCCTTTGGCTTACTTCCACAGTCCATTCTATGCTTGTTCTTTGGCTTAAAACTCTAGGCTTCTTCCTTACTTTGTCTACCGTGATTCCCTCCATGGATTTCAATGAAATCTTTCCATGGATGGAAGATTTGAGTTTCTCCTAGATCATACCTTCTTCATGAACTATTCTAAGGTCTTAAACAATTCATGGAAAGCATATCCATACCTTAGGTTTGTTGAGATTCAAAGGGTTCTCTGAATTTCTTCTCTTTAGTCTTCTTCTCCAATTCTCCTTCTCTTCTCCATCTCTTTTCTATAAATTAGGGTTTCAAAAGGAGTGAAAGAGGTTAAGGGATGTCATATTTATGGAGAAAAACCTCCCAAAATAAGTCCCATTGAGATTAGGAAAGAATCCCCTTGAAATTTAGAATGTTTCCTATTTACGTTTTTTATCGCTGATCCTAGAGTCGATGAAGTGGTCAGAGATCCCGTCGACCCTAGGGTCTCAATTGTGCGACCCTAGGTCTAAAAATCAAGGGTTTGACTTTCTAATGAGGTGGGGTCGACCATGCCTATTTGGATATGCGACCCTACCCCCTATTTTACTATTTTTGGGTCAGTTTAATACCTGGTCTCGCTATTTCCTTCACGTACTTGGTCCATTTGGCACGACCATGATAGGTAGACCTGGCACAAAGTAGTAAGACCGATTAGTTCGATACGGGTCTTACAACTCCCTCCTGCTTATAAAAATTTCATCCTCGAAATTTGTACATACCTTCCAAGTCGACTAGATGAGGGTATTTCTTTCGTATAGCATTTTTTTCTTCCCATGTGATTTGTTTTATATCTTTGCTTCTCCAGGTGACCTAAACATAATAAATGTCACGGTTGCGTAGTCGTTGAACCTTTCGGCTGATGATTTCACTTGGTGCAACTTCAAATGTAAAATCATCAGTCAAATTAGGTAGATCTACTATCAAAACGTGCGTTGGATCTCTGACATACTTCTTCAATAGGGAGATATGAAATACATCATGCACAATTGATATAGATGGTGGTAGTGCTAACTGGTAAGCCACTTTTCCACGTTTAGCTAGAATCTCATATGATCCGACATATCTCAGACATAGTTTCCCTTTCTGTCTGAACCGTTTGAAACCTCGCATAGGTGACACTTTGAGGAATACCTTATCACCTATGGCGAATTCAAGGTCTCAGCGTCTAGTATCTGCATATTACTTCTGACGATTCTGAGCCGTTCTTACTCTTTCCTTGATAATGTCAACTACTCGACATGTCTCCTCAACAAATTCCGGTCCAACAATACTACGTTCTCCAACTTCATTCTAAAACAAAGGAGTTCGACACTTCCTGCCATACAGTGCTTCATAGGGTGACATCTGTATAGTAACCTGATAGCTATTGTTATAAGCGAACTCAATCAGTGGTAACTTTTCATCCCATGATCCTTTAAAATCAATTACACAAGCTCGGAGCATGTCTTCTAGAATCTGAATGGTACGCTCCGATTGTCCGTTTGTTTATGGGTGGAATGCAGTACTGAACTTCAATGTTGTACCCATAGCCTTTTGTAATCCTTCCCATAACTTTAAAGTAAATCGTGGATCTCTGTCGGACATAATGCTTTCAGGTATATCGTGTAATCTGACAATATTATCTACATACAACTTAGCTAAACTCTCCAGTGTATACTGAGGTCATCTAGCTATAAATCAAGCCATTTTAGTTAGTCGGTCTACAATCACCCAAACTGCGTCAACTACTCGGGGAGTCAATGGTAACCCTGCGACGAAGTACATAGTGATGTAGTCCCATTTCCATGCTGGTTCCGGTAACTGCTGTAATAGTCCTATAGGTCTTCGTCATTCAACCATCACTCTCTGACAATTTAGGCATTGAGACACGAACTTGGCTAGCTTTCATTCCTCTCCACCAATATAATTTGTTTAGGTCATGATACATTTTTGTACTTCCAGGGTGTATCGAATAGGCGGTGGTACGGGCTTCCTTCATTAGTCGGTGTCTAATGTCCAAAATTTTTGTTTCAGGTACACATATTCCTCCTTTGTACTTCAGTACCTTTTCATCATCTAAGGTGAACTCAGGAGTAGTCCTACGTTTTTTAATGTCTTCTTGTACCGTTCTCAGATAAGGGTCTAATTTAATAGCTATTTTCACCTCATCAAGTGTATCAGGTACAATCTTCAATGTGGCGAATATATTTGCAAACCGATGTATAAACCCTTGGTTGGTTGATTCACTTGGTGCATCTATTACAAACTACTCATTATCGTAATTGAATACTTTTCCGATAGTACACAGTGCAACAGCAGTGCTAACCTCCCCTTGAGATTTTATCATTGCCTTTCTACTCAGCGCGTCAAGAACCACATTAGCTTTTCCTAGATTATACTGGATATCACAATCATAGTCTTTCAATAGTTCCAACCATCTTCTTTGTCTCATATTCAACTCCTTCTGATTAAAGAGGTAGGTAAGACTCTTATGATCTAATTTAATCTGAAATTTCTCTCCGTACGAGTAATGTCTCCATATCTTGATAGCATGTACTACTGTAGCTAATTCCAAATCATGAGTGGGATAGTTCATCTCATGTGTCTTCAATTGTCTTGAGTCATAAGCAATTACTTGTTCTCTTTGCATAAGTACACATCCTAATCCCAATCTTGATGCATCAGTGTACAAAATAAATGGCTGTCCTGGAATCGGAATGGTCAAGATTGGAGGAGATATCAATCTAGCCTTCAATGTTTGGAAACTCTTCACACATTTCTCAGTCCAAACAAACTTTTTGCCCTTTTTAGTCAAACTGGTGAAAGGTACGGCAATTCATGAATAGTCTTCCACAAATCGTCGATAATACCCAGCTAGACCTAAGAAACGTCTAATTTCTGCAACGTTCTTTGGTGCGTCCCACTTCACAATAGCTTCGATCATGCTAGGATCCACTTTAATTCCTTCAGCGGATACAACATGGCTTAGAAAAGCGACTTCCATTAGCCAAAACTCACACTTTGTAAATTTGGCGTAGAGCTTCTCCTTCCGTAATCGTTGCAGAGCGGCGTATAGATTCTTAATACGAGTTTCCTTGTCCTTGGAGTAGACCAATATATCATCGATGAATACAATAACCGACGTATCCAACATATCGTGGAATACCCGATTCATAAGTTCCGTAAAGGTTGCTAGTGCGTTCGTCAATCCAAAAGACATGACCAAAAATTCATAATGTCCTTATCTGGTCCTGAATGCTGTCTGGACAAAGTCACCATCCTTAATCTTCAATTGATGGTAGCCTGACCGAAGATCAATTTTGGAGAACACCTTGGCACCTTGCAACTGATCAAACAAGTCATCGATCCGAGGCAATGGGTACCAATTTCTGATTGCCAGTTGATTCAGTTCCCGGTAGTCTATACACAATCGAGCACTGTCGTCCTTCTTCTTTACGAATAATACTGGCGCTCCCCATGGTGATATGCTAGGTCGGATGTAGCCCTTGTCCAGCAGTTCTTGTAGTTGTACTTTTAATTCCTTCAGTTCAGTAGGAGCCATTCGATAAGGTTCTTTAGATACTGGTGCGGCTCTGGGTATCTGATCTATAACAAACTCTGTAGCTCGGTCGGGTGGTAGTCCTGGTAGTTCTTCAGGAAATACGTCTGGAAAATCATGCATGACATTAATAACCTCCATTCGTGGTGCTTCCTTGGTAGGATCGACCACAGATTCTAGATACCCAACTGCTCCTTTCTCAAGGCACTTAGTAGCCTTTAATGCAAAGAGAATGAGCATTCGTTTACGGGGAAGTTTGGTTCCAGCAAAATTGAACTCTGCTCCTTCCTTGTCATTAAATGTCAGCTTCTTTTCGGCACATAATAGGGTTATAGAATGCGAAGCTAACCAGTCCATTCCCAAGATGACGTCAAAGTCTGCCATTCCAAATTGAATCAAGGTTGCATCCAAAGTCTTTTCGTCAATAAGAACTGGACATGGTCCATAACCTTTTTCTAATTCCACTTCTAATCCCATCGGCCATCGTACAAGCATTGTAGTCTAAGGATTTGAGGGGTAGATTTAGCTTCTTTCCAAATGACACAAATATAAAAGAATGGGTAGCTCCTGAATCAATGAGTACTCTGGCGGGAATGCCATTAATAGGTACGATACCTATGATTTGTTCTGATTTAATCTACATGCTCACATAATGTAACACAAAATGATAAGATTCAGGTCTTACCTGTGACCACATCAGGCGATGCAGCAGCATCCTCAGATGTAACTGCGTAAACTCTTCCTTGTTCTAGGTGCTTCTTGGGCTTAGGACACTCCCTTGCAATATGTCCCAATTGATTGCAGTTAAAGCATTTTATTCCTTCACCATTTTGCTTTGGTTGCAGTGGGACTGTTGAAGTGGTCTTGGCTGCAGCATTGAAACCTTGAGTACAGACGGGTTTAAATACCTTGGTGTTCCCTCCTTTGTAATAATTTCCATTTGGCCTTTTGATTCCCCTATTTTGAGCAAAGTAGCTCTCTTTCTGGCTCGACTCTATCACTCGAGCAATTTTTACAGCTTCATTGTAGATTTTCTTCTCAAGTCCTAGAACATGTTTACGTATGCTTCTCCTAAGTCCCATGACGAACCTTCGGGTCATTGTATCTTCCACTTGCATACTGATTGGTGCAAAGAAGAACAGCTCCTCACAACACTGTTGATATGCATCGACAATCATCTGTCCCTAATATAAATTCAGGAACTCCTTCTCCATAGAATCTCTAAAACTGCTAGGAAAATACTTTTCAAAGAATGCCTCCTTATATATATCCCAAGTCAATTGGATGTGCTTTGTCAATAGATACGTCCATGTTGACTTCCACCAATGGTGTGCATCGCCTTTCAGCATGAACGTTGCACACAATACTTTCTCTTCTTCATTCATTGTCATCATCATGAAGTTTCTCTCCATCTCATCGATCCAGTGTGCTGGCCATAACGGATCAGCTGGCTTACCACTATACTCCTTGGGCTTCATCTTCAAAAAATGCTCAACTAGTCTGGAGTGGTCTAGTTGATGAGGAACATAAGCTCCATGCATAGGTGGTTGGTATTGATATCCACCTGGAGCTACTTTAGGGTTTTGTACTTGAGCCTGCATGATGGGAGTCTGAGGTGCGTGGGGTACTGTGTTACTTTCCCCTGGTACTGTGCTTGCCTGTCCTGCTGGCATCGGTGTCGTCTGCGCAGCTGGAAAAGCCATGCCTACGGCAGCTTCCATAGTAGCTTGTACCTGTTGTATTTGCTGCAGCTGTTGTGCCAAATTCATTACGGCTGCAGCCAGGTCTGTAGGTGGAGCTGGCAGATTTATAGGATTTGTCTGCCCATTAACTAAGGATGGTGCTGTGTTCAGATTCTCATGTGTTTCAGGGTGTATATGGCTGTCTTCCCCCACAGGTGGTGGTGGTGGAATAGAGTTACGGCTTTGTCTAGTCACTCTGCGTCCAACCATTATCTGTTCTGGTAGTGGTGATGCCTAAAAATCATAGAATACGTGAGGCAATCATTAAATATCTCATTCTCATATTTAAATCCACTAGTCAATGATATTTTCAAATTTTTCAGATCATTCTGTCAAAAATACTGTATTTTCCATCGTAGGGTCGATGATGGGGTCATTGGATGTCCGATCATAGGGTATGCGACCTTGAGAAATCACGGATACTTATCGAGAGCCTAGGGTCGATGGTAGGGTCGATGGATGTCCGACCCTGGGATCGACCCCTAGTTCTCTGTCAGATCACCGAGAGGCTAGGGTTGATGAGGGGGTCATAGGTAGGGTCGGATAATTCTAGGGTCGGATGTTTTGGTAGAATTATCCGACCCTAGGACTGAAAACCAGGTTTTTAAATCTCGATTTTGAATCCATTTCTCATTCTTTCTCCTCCTTTCCGACTCGGCTCGTTCCTCTGAGTTGCTACAGTAACAACTCCGACCGATTGGTGATTTTTGCTTCTCTTTTGACGTCTACTCCTCTTCTACAGGTATGTTCTCTACGGTTTCATGTTTTTAGGGTTTCTTAACTTGGTTTTTGTTCGTTTATATCGTTTTCTTCAAATTAAACTTTTTCCAACCATAAAAATTTGATTTTTATTGGGGGCTTTGTTGTTGATGACTCAATGGACGAAAGCCCTCAAAAATATTTGAGTTTCATTGGTTGGTTATCGAGAAACTTAAAATTTCCCATTTTTGCCCTAATTTATCGAGATTTTTGATTTTCCTGAAATTTCCTCAAATTGAATCTCCTTAGATAAAATTTCCAACTGTATGAGTCTTACAGGATCATTTAGAATCTATAAAAGTACTCCTGCCTAAGTGTATGGGTGAAAAGTTAGGCTTTTGATCAATTTATGTCGTTATATTGTCAAAAGTTTTGGGTTTTTCATCTTTACTAAGCCAGTATCTATTTTTCTTTATTTTTGCAGATATTATAGTTCGTAGCAAAGTACCCAGGGTTCATGACCCAGTCCGCTTCTGTTCTAACGAGGCTGAGGCTCAGTATGCCCGCTACGCTCGTAAGAATGTAGAGGGAGGTCATTGGGTGGACTTGGCTAGCTTGGCCTTGTTTGATGTGGAGAGAGCTTTTGGTGACATGGGCTGGATTCCTATGATCACCTACGATGCCTGTACTCATCCAGATTTGGTGAGACAGTTTTATTGTAATCTCCAAGTGGTGGGAGATTACAATGATACTGAGAGGGGTAGAGAGTTCAGGATCACTAGCTACGTCAAGGGAGTCGAGGATTCCTTTGATTATCGGGAACTAGCGGACCTTTTGGGCATTTCAAACGATGGCCCCTTGGTGTATTGTGCTCCCAGAGAGCCCCATTTTTTTCCTTGGTGATGAGGGCTGAGATTGACCGTCAGCTTATCAGAGAGGATCGTTGGGAGATGAAAGCGATCTACCTACGTCCAGAGCCTCGGGTGTACTGTAAGATCATTCAGCACAACCTGATACCTCAGAGTGGGCACTACGAGAGGATCTCCCAGTTGACCCAGTATTTGCTTTATTGTATCTACACTAGGCAGCTTGTCTACCTCCCTTATATTATTAAGCGAACGATGATCAGTGCCACACTGCCTGGTCATGTTGGCAACCTGCCTTATGGACGCATGATCACTACACTGCTTACCTGCCTGGGTGTTGATTTGGTGGATGAGATGATTCAGGAGAAATCCTTCTCATCACCTCTGGATTGGGAGGCCATCTGTAAGATGGGCATGCAGGATGCTCAAGTCAGCGAATGATGAGAGGAACGTTCTGGTGCGTCCTCGTACTCGAGTGGAGATGGTAGACGCTGAGGCAGCAACAGTAGCCACTGGAGCAGGGGTTTATGGGGGTAATGCTGGGGATGATGATCGTTTGTACGTGGATGTGGACTCCATACCTCCTCCATTACCTACACGTACTACGGGAGCTGGTCCTTCATATGCAGCTGCTCCTTCACATGCAGCTGGTCCTTCAGACCCACCTTCTGATGACATGATGGGGATACTGCATGAGATTAGAGAGGCTTAGCGCATGTCTGATCTGAGGGTGGGAGAGCTACTAGATGCTCAGCATGTGACTGATCAACGGGTGGCTGATCTCATAGTTAGTCTTCAAACGACCCAGACTCAGATGGCTTGGTTGACTAGAGTCTATGCTGAGGATTAAGACAGAGACCACGAGGCACCGCCTCCCCCATCACCTCCAGCTTCCTGATGTATTTTCTTTTTGTTTTCTTTTTGTACTTCAGAGTAACTGTCTGGGTTATGGACTGTACTCTGCTTTAGATATGTGTATATTCATTTGTTCTTCTTTCGAGTGTATATAAATTTGTTTCTCATTTAATAGATGCACTATTCTCTGTTAATTTTTGTCTCATACAATACAGACGCTTATAATGTGTTATTATTACAGTTTTTAAATTTTATCCGATCTCAGTTCACAACATTTGTAGTAGTATACTGGTTTAAAAAGACAGGGCCTGAGAGTTCTGATACCAATTTGTCACACCCTAATTTCGTACCTTTCAGAACGGTGTGATGAACCGCTAATAAACCAACAGTTCAACCAGGATCTCTAATAGGTTGTGTCCTTTAATTTAAAGCATACACATCCACAACCATAATCAGAATAAATACACAATAGCGGAAGTCTTAATATTAAATGAACTGAGGATTTAACTATGATAATCATAAATAAAATATCAAATTATGTTGTATCAACCGAGACATAAGTAAATAAAATATCAAATTACATTTCCTTAATAGTTCAAATAAAAATCTAATCGAAAATGCATGAGTTGCACTCGCATGAGTTACACTCGCATGAGGAGTCATGCATCTCCACTATATCTTCAACCTCCATTGCAGCCACGTTCCCGTACACAAAAGCATTCATATAATCTTCCACAGTGGTACCTGCAACATCAACTAAAAATATTAGACGTCGAAAGTGTGAGCATACATCATGGCTCAATGAGGAAACAAAACAATGTAACAAATATATGCATGCCTTCAATTCATATCATTGGTCTGGTTTTTAAGTTTGCAATGTGCTATAGAAAGGTTCGGTGGCCGCCTCACCTCTATACAAGAGTGTGTGAAGCTGCCCAAAGGTAATATTTATTGTCGTCCCACATGCACGAACCATGGAATAGAGATAGAGCTAAAGTGCTTAGGACCACACCGCATCACACTTCCCCTGATACTCTACCCATAGCAACACGTAAGCCCCTGCTGGTGAGGGCTTGCAAACTAGGCTTGCAACTAACCAATCCTAATGTCAAACAATGTAGCCAAGGCCTCACCCCAGCATCCCTCAATATGTCCATAGAGATAGAGCTATGGTCCCCTGGCAGAGTCGAAGACTACAGGGTCCGAGACCACCTCCCCTGATACCCTACGACGTAATAATTCTGCTAAGGTAATGGCGATATGATGATGTCAGTGGACAAGACGTGAGTAGTGATAGAGCTAGAGTCTGGTGACCTGACTGAACCACAATGTCACGTCCTCCCCCTGATGTTCCACTTGCATCAAGTACACTAACCATACACATATATTCACATGTCTATTCCTAGCATCATCATCAACATGTTATAAATAAAATAGAATTAAATATGCATGAACATTATTAGCAGGAATATTAGATGACATGTTGAACGCACATTACAAGCATACACGCATAGAATCAGTCATGGCATTGGACTCAAGAAAATGAAAATAGTTTATTATTAGCCAATTAGTTTAGGTCTTGTTCCCTCACCTTTGCTTGAGTGTAAATCATCTTTCAAGCTCTAAGAATCACCTTTATATCAATAGGAAAACCTAACAAATCGATATATTTTAATTAGAATTCATTCCGACAGTTTTAGGCTTGCTGTTAAGCTAGGGTCGCAGGTAGGGTAGCAGTTTTTTGTGTCCCCAGGGTAAATGGTCGATGCTAGGGTCGGATGTTCCATCGACCCTATGTGCACCCGTAGCTTCCCTGGGATTCCCGAAAGCTAGGGGTCGAACCTGTGGTCTGGTAGGGTCGATTCCCAATCGACCCTACGTGCGACCGCATGTGTTTTGAGTCGACCTCTTCATTTTACAATCTAATCTTTCAAATTTGGGACCTTTGGCTTACTTCCACAGTCCATTTTATGCTTGTTCTATGGCTTAAAACTCTAGGTTACTTGCTTACATTGTCTACCATGATTCCCTCCATGGATTTCATTGAAATCTTCCCATGGATGGATGATTTGGGTTTCTCCTAGATCATACCCTCTTTATGAACTATTCTAAGGTCTTAAACAATTCATGGAAATCATATCCATACCTTAGGTTTGCTGAGATTCAGAGGGTTCTCTGAATTTCTTCTCTTTAGTCTTCTTCTCCAATTCTCCTTCTCTTCTCCTTCTCCTCTCTTTCAATTAGGGTTTCAAAAGGAGTGAAAGGGGTTTAGGGACGTCTTATTTATAGAGAATAACCTCCCAAAATAAGTCCCATTGAGATTAGGAAAGAATCCCCTTAAAATTTGGAAAGTTTTCTATTTACAATTTCTTTCGGTGATCCTAGGGTCGATGAGGTGGTCAGAGATCCCGTTGACCCTAGTGTCTCAGTTGTTCGACCTTATGTTTAAAAATCTGGGGTCTGACTTCCTAATGTGGTGGGGTCGACCCTGCCTATTTGGGTATGCAACCCTACCCCCTATTTTACTATTTTTGGGTCAGTTTAATACTAGGTCTCGCTATTTCCTTCACGCACTTGGTCCATTAGGCTCGACCATGATAGGTAGACCTGGTACAAGGTGGCAAGACCGGTTAGTTCGATACGGGTCTTTCAACTAGTTTAGTGAAAGGTGTACCCATCTCGTTAAACTGTTAGGTGTTGGCTGAGCTCATGGGCATTTCTAATGACTGTCCATTGGTCTACTACGTACCAAAGGGACCCCAGTTCTAATCAGTGAGGATGCATTCAGAGGTGTGCAATTAGCTTCTTTAAGACCTTCGCTGGCAGATGAAGGTAGTCAACCTTTCGTCCAGAGCTTTGGGTGTACTGCAAAATCATCCAGTATAACCAAATTTCCTAGAGTGATCACTATGTGAAGGTCTTACAGCTGACCCAGTATCTCCTTTATTGTATCTGCACCAGGCAGTCAGTCTGCCTTCCTTATATAATCATCAAGACCATGCACAGAGCCACAATGCCTAGCCTGAAGGGTAACTTACCCTATGGGCACTTGATCACTATACTAATCGCTTTCATGCAGGTAGAATTGGTAGATGAGAGGATTTGCAAGACACCTTTTCAGTTGACCTTGACTGGAAGACCATCTATAGGATGGGGATGTGAGATGTGCAGGTCAGTGACGAGGAGAGAAACTCTATGGTGTATCCTCTTACTTGAGTGGCAGCAACTGATCCGGAGACGGCAGCAGTGGCAATAGCAGAGGCATCAAAGAATGACGATGATGAGGAGGATGATGACCCAATGTACATGGACATAGATGCTATCCCTCCTTCATCACCACAACATTCTATAGGAGCTGGACCTTTTCAGACTTCTCATTGGGCTGGCCCTTCGCACCCACCACCATATGATATGATGGTGCTACTACGTGAGATTTATGATGCTCACTGCACGACTAATGGGTAAATGGCAAGTCTCACCAAGAGTCTTTGGGCAACCAAGGCACAGGTAGCCTGGCTCACGAGGATGTTTGTCGAGGACCGTGATCGAGACCAAGAGGCACCTCCTCCTCCAGTGCCATGATATGATATTTTCTTTTTTTATTTGTATTATAGAGTAACTATCGAGACTGTAAACCATACTTTGGCCCTTGATGTACATTTGCTATTTTAACTTCAGGTTTATATATAGACATATCCATATTGTTTCTCATTTACATATGTGAATTATTTTCTTTTTAAGTTATGTCTCGAACAACACAGGTGCTTATGGTGTGTTTATATTATGATTTTTAATTAATCCTAACTCAGTTCACGATTCTCATGGAAATGTTTTGGTTTAATAGAGCAGAGCCTAGAGCTCTAATATCAAGCTATCACACACTAATTCTAGATTAACCAGTGGTGTAATGAACAACCATGAGAACCAATGGTTTAAACCAAGATCTCGTATAGGCCGTGCCCAACCGGTTAAACAAAGTACATTCCACAACAGTAATTAGAGTAAATAACAATAGTAGAAGTTTTTATTAATGATGAACTGAGTAGCTAACAGTGGTAATAAATAGTTAAATCCACTTATTCTCATTGACTCAAGACATAAAGTAAAATAATCAATAACATGTTCTAGAAATCAAGAATAGCTAAACTAATAAAAAACACATTGATTGTATTCGCATGATAGATCATGCGCTTCCTCCAACAGTTCCCCGTCTAAAGCCACTACATGTCAATACGTCGAAGTGTTCACATGATCTTCTAGGGTAGGACCTACATCAACAATTATAAATATTTGACGTCGAAAGAGTGAGCATACATTATGGCTCAGTGAGCAAACAAAATAATGCACAACCATATGCATGCATTCAATTTATATCTTTGGCCCGATTTTAAGTTCGCAACGTGCAATAGAAAGGATTGGTAGCCATCGCACCTCTATACACGAGTGTGTGAATCGGCCCTATGGATCAAATACCATTGTCATCCCACATGTACCCACCATGAAATAGAGATAGAGCTAAAGTGTCTGGATCACACACCGCCAACACTTCCCCTGATGCCCTACCCACACGAACACGTAAGCCCCTGCTACCAAGGGCTTGCAAATTGGTCTCACAACTAACCAATCCTAATGCCATCCAATGTATCCCTCAATACATTCATAGAGATAGAGTTAAGGCCCCCCAAGAGAGTCAAAGACCATACGGTTTAAGACCACCTCCCTTGATGCCCTATGACGTAATAGTTCTGCTAAGGTAATGACGATACGATGATGTCAGTGGACAAGACTTGAATAGAGATAGAGCTAGAGTCTAGTGACCGGGATGAACCATAATGCCACATTCTCCCCTTGATGCTCCACTTGCATCTAGCACACTAACCACATACACAATCACATACCTACTCCTAGCATCATCATCATCATGTTATAAATAGACATAAATAAATATGCATGAATAGAATATAGCAATAATATTGGATGACATGTGAGATACATATTACAAACAAGCAAGCATAGAATCAATCATGGTATGGAATATAATAAAATAAAATAGTTTGTTATTATCCAATTAGTTTAGGTCTTGTTCTCTTACCTTTAACAATGTTTGATCTTCTCCAAGCTTTATAAATCACTTTTGAATCACTTAGAAACCTAAGAAGTTTATGGATTCTAAGTTAGGGTTTAAGTTCACCAAGGTACAATAGTCAGAAGTCTAATCTGGAGTCAAACAAACTTCCAGAGGCTGTCTGGTCATAGGAGTGGCTGCACCTGTGGTCTCAGTATTTGCTATCATAGGGAGTGTGGTCGATACATGTGGTCACATATCATGCGACCACACATGCAACCATACCTTCTCTGGGACCTTCCCGAGAGCGTGTGGTCGATCATGTAATCCCCGTGTGGTCGACCATAGCTACGACCATACGAAGTTTTAGTCGGCTTTTATCCTTAGTCCAACCCCTTCATGATTTGACTCCTTGGTTTATCATTAGGGTCTTTCCTATGTCTATCATTGGCCTTAAATTCATAATTTTTGCAATGTTATTGGTCCTAGTCTATTCCCCATGGTCTTTCCCTGAGATTTGCTCATGGAGTCTCATGGTTGAGATGTTACTTTGATTCAACATCACAATTACAATGGAAAATCCAATTCTAGGTGTTCTACTGCTACAGGGAAAGGTTCCATACCTTAATTTTGTAGAAAACTAGAACCTTCTCTGCAACTCTTCCTCCTAGCCTTCTTCTTCAAATCTCCTTCTCTTTCTCCTTTTATCTCTCTTTCAATTTGGGTTCTAAAAGAGGGGGAGGGGCTATGGGACATGCTTAATATAGAAAGAAACTCTCCATATAGACTCCCACTCTAACTAGGAAATAGATTCCCTAGTTTAGGAAAGTTTCCTAAACACCGAGTCAGTTCAACATTGTGTGGTCGCACGTGTGATCGCATAATTCATCAACAATACATCCCAAATATGTGGCCACACGTTGTGTGGCCTCATGTCTAATTGACCACACCACTCAAAAATGCAAGCACTCAACCAAAATAAACTGGTTTTTAATTTTTGACTGGTTACTTCCACTTAGCCTTAAACAGTCAACCACACCAACTAAATCTAACTTGTTACTTACCTTATCATGTGGTGTCATCATATAGTTGGTTTACTTAAGCCGATTATGATTGGAAGACCAGTCACAACACTAGAATGTAAGGTTATACCGGGTTTGTGGCTTATGGGTCTTACAACTCTACCACCTTTAGAAGAAATTTTATCCTTAAAATTTACAAGCATGGATTTTATAGCGATAGTAGTAGACGAGGCCACCAGAATGGCTTACAAGCAACATGGTGAGTTCTAGCAAAGGATAATAGGAACTCTAACAAGGGCTATGTGCAATGGCACTGCCTTTGTATCAATTCTGGCAAAAGTATCAAACTTATTGGGACAACTTGCTCAAGGTCTCCAAGAACAATAAAGGGGCATGGTGGCACAAATAGTAGCCGAGTACCAAAACCAAGGAAATTATCAAGGACCTCTAGAAGAGGTATCTGTAGTGCAAGATAAAGGTAAACAGGCGAAGAGAACCCTAGAAAAAGAAGCTCCACAGGAGGTGTTTATCGTGCCTCGAGTTGGGAATGAAGAGCCACCGGTGGAACCACCATCCATTGTTATGAGAACCCAAATGCCACCTAGGGTGGGTCACTGAAAATATTCTCAGTGAGGAAGTCGGAAGCACCTCATGCAACAATGCACTCGACCCGCTAGAAGGGCACCGTTGCCAAAACCTAAGGAAGTTGTTACCTGCCTCTCTTGTCGAGTGGTGGGGCATGAGGCTTAGGACTGCGAAAAGTATTGAGAATGCTAAGCCTTTATGTGAGCGCAGGCCTCATACTGACTTGAAGAAGTTTCGAGGATTGGGTAAGCCTTACACTCCCTCGATTATTAAATATCATAGCTGATATGTGTTGACCTTGTGAGTTGTAGTGTGGGGTAGACACTCATACGTATGAGATAAGAACTTACACTGTGACATGATTTCAAAGGTGAAATCCTTATAAATTCGGGGAATTATAAGAATCACTCTGGAATCATCACACTTCGGATCTCTCTGTATCGGGTATTACTATACAAACACTTGACACCATTACTTTTGACCCTCCATATGATGTGGGCTTCACTTCTTGGATCACTTAGTGATGGTAGAACATGTTGGAGGAGGTACACGAAACCTATGAAGCATCCCTTCCAAATTGGGCCCATAAAACTAGGCCTAAATATATTTTTAAGCCCAAGCAAAGGCATAATAAGATGAACGATCATCCGCTTGACTGCAACCAGTTGAACATGAGTTAGTCACACTCTCTCTCCCTGATTTCTATAAAAGGAGGCCTCATTCCTCCTTTTTTCTTTCTTAGAACCATGGGAGAGTAAGAGAAGAGGAAGAAGAGCTCAAGAGACCAAGCTCAAGCCCTATGTCACAGTCCATTTTGGCGAATCATGTGATTTCCAACTCATCCAAGAGACAACCTGAATCTTTTAGTAACCGACAACCAAAGTGATCTACCAGTAAACCCCACAGTCTACACACACAATATCCATCGTAATCAATAGTAGATAATAAAAATAATTATAGTAAAATATTAGAGTTGCAATAGAATCAAAAATAAGAACCAGATGCCAATTAATAATACTTTAATAACATAAGTCTATTATCCCTTACAGTTACCCCACAATATCTATAGTACTACATATATCCCATATTACATAACCAGAGTAAATCCGAATAAGTTCCTATGGATACACCAAATCACCATCTATCCATAGATAGAAAAATCAAAAGAATCAAGGAACTGACTCAGGTCCCGTAGATGCAGTACCTATAGGAACAACCCTTGACATGATCATGGAGAGAAACCCCACCAAGACAAGTATCCTTAGCATCCACGGGATCCATAGCTACATCGATAGTAGCGGTACTTGTAAACAAAGCTAAAAAGATTCGATATCGCGGGGTGAGCTCATATCCTAGCTTAGCGAGAGGTCAAGTATCTAATGAAATCCTAGGCAACAATTCATGATGCAGTATAGAAGCAAATAGACAAGCAATTGTGAGTGTCATACATGTGTGTATGTAAATCATGGTGGATCTGTACTCTAGTGAGGAATTTGCCCCTTGCCCCACCACCTGAGCTATGCCCCATACCCCACTGCCTGAGCACATACACCCGTACCCTACTGCCTGAGTGCTCCTTACCCCACTGCCTAGATGATTATACCATACCCCACCTCCTGAGTATCCCATACCCCACCGTCTGGATTATATTCTCCTTGATAAAGCATAAATCAGTTGACCAAGTTCATGCATGATGCAAGAGCATGTTATTAATAGGGTTACACCCAAGCAGATATCTCCATTCCACTCCCATGGATTGATTGTGTCCCCATTATGGTGCAACCAGACATATGGCCATGTATTGCACCCCCACACGTTACAAGATCATATACCCCACACACAAACACATTCATATCCAATCAATCAATTACCCAACATGACATGTGGATGTAATAAATAGAGCTAGAGTCCAGCCAGAATCCTCGTTCTACTCCCATGGACTGACCATGTCCCCACTAGAGCATAGAGTGCCAACATTGCACATTTATCGTACTGCCATACTCTACACACCCATCATACATGGTCTCATCCAAACTGCACAACAGAGGACTCCAACTCTTCTCTCTCGTGGTTCATTGTGCCTCCACTATGGTACAGCCACTCCCAAGGTGATTCAAGAGGTTACTCGTTACATGAACCACCATACATGGGTGGTACCCCAACGGAGAACCCTGCATCCCCATCCCATGGATCACCGTGTCTCTTCTAGGATATCGGCATACCGACATGATATGCATGCCCGTACTCCCATATGTCACATGCACCATTATACATGGCTATGCACACAACATCATCAGCATCTACCCCATGTAGAGAACCTCGGATCCCCACTTCCTTGGTTCGCACTGTCTCCACAAGGTCACAACAATTATCAACATGGCCTGTGTGTTGTGCCCCTCACGCTATACGTCCATCATACAATAAGAAACATACATAGCTATTGTTATAGTGCAAATGCATGAATAGTTATACATAATTTATTGGATGACATGTTATAAAAGGAAAAACAACAATAAATACAAAGAAAACACATGCTCAAACTCAAAGTGACCCAACCCTTCACCTATAGACACCAGAGGTGCTACTGAACCTTGATGTGGGCAGAAGGCCTCGTCCACTAGTCGTGGTGTTTTACCTAATTTAAATAAATAAGATTCATTAGGATGGTGAATATCTTTTAAACTAGTATAGATAAGTCCTATAGTTTATATATGGATTCCAAGATAAGCCGAGAACTGAAAGGATAGTCTTCCTAAGCATTTCTAGGCTTATAAGTCAATAATGGCTGAACTGATAGATGGAACTGGTTATGTGTTCCATCGATATGTGGTGCCGGTTAACACTTAGTCGATTCTTTTGTATATAGAATCGAAAGACAGATCAGATGAATGGTCATCTTGTTAATCATCCAATTCATACACTGTTTATAGTAGTAAAGGTTCCAGTAGGTCAAACGGAAGCCAAATCGGGTGACCAGTCATTCGACAGTGGTTCCATTTAGAAATAAGCCTACGTGGAGGCCCAGCCAAATGGTATCATGCACATAACCAGTGTGATGCACCCAATGGCTCGTTCTTCTAGTACATGATACTAGTTTGGGTGGCACTGGATATCCTTGGTCAGACATGTTAAGATATTTATCTTGGCAGTAGACTGGTCATGAGTTAACCGGAATTAGGGCCACTACCAGTCTACTGGTCATACTATCAGTTTTGGCCCAGAAGCCAAACACAAACCATAAAAGGATTCCTCCATTGGAAATGGCTTCCCCAATATGGTTTCTTCTACTTTAAAGTATGGAAAACTACTAAGAAATCTTATTGGGTACAGTGGGGGTCATTTAGACTCCATTGTCATCTCCATTCATGAAGAGGGTAAAACCTAAACTTCTAGGTTAAAGCTCGGTCTCCATTCATGGAGGCCATCAATGGTAGAGTTCCACCATGGTCTCTAGCTTACTTTCCTATAGCAATGGAGGAAGGAGAAGGGATGAGAATGGGAGATCGGTTCTTTGAGCTTGAGTTTCCAAGCTTGAGTTTCAAGCTTTACTTCTTAAACCACTCACTCTCACTATCCCTCAGTTCAGTAAGAGGGAAAAAGGTGAGTTAGCCTCCCTTTTATAGGACTCGTGGAGAGAAAGAGAGTGTCCTACTCTTTCTCAATTGGAAGATGTTAAGCGGCAGAACGTACCTCTGGTACGTGTCTTCGGTTGCACTTAAAGTACATTTGGACCTAGTTTTATGGGCCCAATTAGATGGTGTTGCTTCCTAGGCTTCAATCATCTCCTCCCACATGATCTAGTATTCCTAGGTGATCTAAGGGTCTAACCCACATCATATATAGGGTCACAATCCAGAGTGCCAAGGATTGGCATAATAAGACTCGATACAGAAAGATCCAAACTCTAGGATTTCAGAGTAGGTCTTATAATACCCCAATTTATAAGGATTTCACCCCCAAAATCAAGTTGTAGTTATAAGTTCTTATCTAACACCCATGAGTATCTATCCCACACAATAACTCACGAAGTTACTACAAATCTGCCATGACATTTAAAAAAATTTAAGGAAGTTTGCGGCTTACCAATTTCTCAAAATTCCCTCTAGCTAGCGTGAGGTCCCCACTCACATAGAGGCATAGCATTCCCAAACCTTTTGGTAGTCCTGAGCTTCATGCACCACTAGACATATTGATTTCCTTATGTTTCGAAGATTGTGCCTTGTTAACGTTTAGGGTGCATTGTAGCATGAGGGGCTTTTGATTTTCACATCGATAACATCTTCCGTGACCCACCCTTTGTGGCAATTAGGTTTCTACAACAACGGATGGTGGTTCCATCAGAATTTCTTCATTCCAGAAATGAGGCACCATTAACAACCCTTGTAGCGCTTCCTCTTTTAGGGTTATCTTTGCTAGTTTACCCTTCTCTTGCACCATCGACACTTCCTTTTGAGGTTTTTGATGATCTCCTTGGTTTTGGCACTCGGCTATTATTCGTAACACCATGCCCCTCTGTTGTTCTTGGAGACCATGGCTAAATCACCCCAAGGAGTCTGACACTTCTACCAAAATTGATATAGAAGCAGTGCCATTGCGCATAGCCTTTGCTAGAGTTCCAATTGACCTTTTCTGGAATTCACCATGTTGCTTGTAGACCATTCTTGTCATCTATCACTATCACAACATCCCGATTATCCTGACGAATGTGGGACGAAGTCGCACCTTGATCCATTTTGTTACCAGGACTTTTTGTTCTATGAGTGCCAATCTTCAGGCAAGCTAAGTTAGGGAGTTGTGTGCGATCCGTTACCTAACACATTCCTAACTCATTAGTAGAATCCTAATTTATAAGACTTTCGAGGTGGGAACTCAATGCTAGCAAACCATAAGACAATCAATCATTCACATTATACACTTCAAATCTCCCAATTTATTGGCACATACTTTATCACATCCAATTTTATGATTTAACCTTAATAAAGTATAACTAAAACTATTGTCATATAAATCAGTAGAACATCTTACTACTTTAGTTCCCTCTCTATTCTCCACATGATCCTCATACTGGTCATGAGTTTCTGTTGGCCAAGTACATTTTTCTTTTACTGTGTATCTATGTCCTACATATACCTCTCATCAACAACAACTTAACAGTCGATACTCGCATGATTCTGATAATTAATCACAATTTAGCTACATTCACATTAAAAATTTACTCACGTCACCACATAGATCGATAAGTCACATGATGAGTTTGCACCAAGGAATTAGAATACTTGACAGAGACAACATTTTAATTCCTTAGGCATAATGAAATCATGTGGTGCATATAATGCTCATAAACAACATGTTATTCAATGCTTAACACAATCGGAGCAATTAATCGTTTAAGGTTTACCTGGGTCGAGGGGTTCTGAATTGCTAGTTTTCCTAGGATAAAGGTCTTGGCAGTCCACTCTTATCTCAGCAGCGCTTTTCCATGTAGCCAAGCCCTCTTAGACTCTTCGAATGGTTCTGAGTAACACCGGGTTAGGTTCCCTGCTATTAAGAGCATAATTAGCCAAG